>BEHA01001410.1:477388-491770 GCA_002897215.1 Eschscholzia californica subsp. californica | reverse complement strand
AGTGAATAATTTGGTTCTTTGTAGTAATGATGTTGATGCTCTCTTTCTCTCTCTACATCTCTTCCTTTCTCTATCTACTTTTTTGCATTGTCTGTGGACTATGTAATGAATATAATATATGTATATATATATATATATATATATATATGAGCCGATCTTTTAAAGCCTCCAAAGTTAAATCTAAGAACACTAAAAAGTGACCATACGATTTTGGGCCACCCAAAAGAGAGTAAACTTTTCATGTATGATCTTTTAAAAAAACTGGGTAACCTTTGGAAAGCATATGTTCTAGTTGGCCAACACTTATGTTTTCCTTTTTGCTCAGCCCCACTATTTTTCTGTCCTATCTATATAAACTTTTACCCTTATCTTCTGCTGGAGTTGGAATGATCATTCTGGTTAAAATATCACTTGTCAATGTGAATTCTTTTTTTTTTTTTTTAGATGTTGCACTTTATTTATATTTATATAATATGGAAGTTTATAGAAATTGAATTGAAAAAACAAAACCAAAATTCTATTTCAAAAATCTGTCTCTATTCTGTATTTTCAACAACCTACAACCATTTTCGCGTATGAGAGTGGATAAAGGAGAAATTTTGGAGACGGAGAAAATCTACCTTGCCAAGATGGAAAACAGACATTCTAGACTTGGACAAAGACGAGATTGACAAAAAAACATTCGAATGCCTCCCAAAATTTTATAAATAAGACACCTAAATTGTGACTATGAAGATTGAAAACAGACACCCTAGACTCGGACAAAGACGAGGTTGACATAAAAACATTCCAATGACTCCCAAAATCTTATAAATAAGATTGAGACGAGACATATAGTTACTAGAGTCACCGATTACAACTAAATACAAATACACCAATAAAGGAACAAGAATTTGCGGAAAAAAGGGAGAGTAGTTGAGCCGAGGTGAAGATAAGTCAAAAACTTGGAAGAGGATAGAAGAAGAGTTAACAACTTGAACTAGAAGAGGTATTAGGTGCCGGGGTTCAAAATTGAATCTCTGGTGGAAAATACTAATTTGAATTATGGATTTGAGT
Source organism: Eschscholzia californica subsp. californica (assembly GCA_002897215.1). Taxonomy (NCBI): domain Eukaryota; kingdom Viridiplantae; phylum Streptophyta; class Magnoliopsida; order Ranunculales; family Papaveraceae; genus Eschscholzia; species Eschscholzia californica. The sequence goes on along the minus strand of BEHA01001410.1, from coordinate 490,714 downwards.
CATGTTGAATTTGGAGAGTCATGTTGACTAAAGGAGAAAATGACTTTTCAACATGGAAGGAGGATGCCATAATCGCTATGAGGTTATGCAATCTTCTCTTAGGCACTGATATAGTTTAGAACTTAATAATGGTTATTACGTTCTTCGAAATCTAGAAATATCGAATGTTTTAAACTAGTGCTAAATTAACAAAATGGTTCTAATAGGACCAAACTCTTTAACATTGATACTAACGACTAAAATCAAACAACTCAAAAACCTGTCAACTGTGACATTGTCACTCAGGCAATAAGTACACCGACCAGAGCCAATTACGTCCACTTCAGAATGTTCATTGACTACTTCGGTAGATACAAACTCGTATACCTATGAAGCATACGTCAAAATCATTTGAAATGTTCAAACAATTAAAGAACGAAGTAGGGAATCAACCCAAGAGAATAAAAGTCATTCGATCAGGACTACGATGGTGAATATTTGAGTTAAGAATTTGATCAACATCTCAGAAGTTGTGAAATAGCCTCCCAAACTCACTCCAAGGAACACATCACATGGATGGTCGGTCTGAGAGGAGTAATCGAACATTGTTAGACACGATTCCATCAGTGATAGGTTTAAGCCAGTCTTCCGGGCACTTTCTGGGGTATTCTATAAAAATGGTTGTTTTCTCACTTAACCACATTCTGTCTAAAATTGAAAAGACCCAATATAAATTATGGTTTCGGAAAGGTTCCAATTTGAAGCACAACTCGCGTTATTTTCTCTGAAGACTCTCACACTCTTCTTCTGTCAGATAGGCTGCCACCTCCCTATTTCCTGAAAATTTACTCCGCTTCCTCATAATTGCGCTTCATAGAGTAGGAACTGGCAAAAGAGTCCCATCTTCATTTGTCTTTGAATCTCCACTTAGAGGGGTTGTCACGATTTTTCGGTTTGTATTCTTCAGGGAGTCTGAGACACTTAGCTTTTCCATTTATTCTATTGCCAACGTCAAACATTCTCTACCCGAAACCATATAGCATTCTATGACCTTCTTTTGATTGCCTTTTACCATCCCAAATAAGTTGGTTCTCGGGAAGGGAAATTTCATCTTTAAATGAGGAATAGAGATGATGGATCCCGAGGTCTGGAAAGAACGCCTCCCAACCAATGCACTATAAGCCAGGGGAAGATCTACTATAATGAATTCGACCATAACTTCCCGAGAAGCTTTATTCTTGCCGATCATTGTGGCAAAGAGGGGCATTCCCTATACCCTGACTATTACCGAATCCCATCAAAGTAGCGGTGTAAGGTTTTAGAAACTTCTTGACGATGTCCAGCTTTCGACGTAGCAGTCAACATTGGGATTGGGGTGTTCTATGACGTTTTCTTTGTTTCCAATCTGAGAACCATTATCAGATTCCTTTCTAATTAAGGAAATTACTTTCGTTCAACTCCTTAAGGATTGAACGAAGGTCATGAACAATTTTCCGTAGCCATCAAAACTATATTAAAGAAAAAGCAAAATTTTAAAGTTGTTATCTTTTCCAAAACATTTTGCCATATTATTCAATGAAAAATCGTCCCTGGTTGAATAATCCATCATTTCCCTGCTTTGTATTAGAAACTCATCGTTATTTCTTCCCAAGTACCTTAGGCTATTTTCAGTTATAGTCTAGAGTACCATATCTTTATTTGATTGGTGACGACTGCATATACTCGTGTTTTCTCACCAGGATCCTCTGGGCACCGAGTCTTGCTAAATAGTGTGCCATAAGACTTAGGTAGAATTTCTCTTTCAGAGTCTTTCACATTGGACCTTTCAAAAATCTTTTCTTAATTGAGTCACATCATCTTCTCGATATATCCTTATAGATCTTTGATGCCTAATTGTATTTCACCCTCGTGTGGTCCTTCGTTTGGCCAGTTTTTAACCGGTTTCAACATTAGAATGTTATTCCCAATTTGCAAAATGTCATCCACATAAAGGGCCAAGAAAAATGGGTCACTCCTACTAACCTTCTTAAAGTTCAAAGTTCTTCTTAAATCTTCAGGAAATCAAACGATTATGGTTAACTCGTCGAATCGAAGAATCCAACTCCTACTTGTGTGCTGCTATCAGGGGAGGACCCATGTGTAGACCAGACTGGGTCCCGACCCAGGCTGAGATTTGTAGATTTTCATCTCATGTTATACCATAAACGGGACGGTGGCTTAGTGGTTGGAACTGTGCCTTGCGCACTAGAGATCTGGAGTTTGATTCCACTTGCATCCTAAATTTTTTGCTCTTTATCTTCTTTGGGAAGTGTTAAACGCGCTCCATGTATATACATGCGCCTCCATCAGGCAAAGTTTTATGATGAAAAAAGTGCCTCTATAACTTTTATGGGGCGTTTTTAAAGTTACACTAGAACTAATTCTACTCTAGCTTTATAATATGACCAAACATACAAAAATGACCCAAAATATTAACCAGCTTCTAATTTAGTCCCTTTATATAACTTTTTGTTTTCTTTGATACGTTTTATTTAAGTCTGCCCTGGTTAGCTTAAATTCCTGGTTCCACCCCTGGCTGCTATCCACATATAGATTTTTGATGCCTGCATATCTCACCACCTCTTGCAGAGTCAACAACCCTCTAGACTATGTCACGCACGCATCCCATTAAGGAATGTGCTTTTGACCTCCATTTGCTAGTGTTATCATGATGGACTTAAGCTTTGTGACAGGAAAAATATCTCGTTCATAGTCTCTTACTATGAATTTGCTCGTGAACTTTGTCACTAATCCTGCTTCGGGAAATACTAATATCTCCATCCTTGTCTGTTTTCACTTTGAATAGTCATTTGCATCCACCAAGAATCACCTTGTTTGGCCAATCAACCAAGTTCCGAACTTGATTTTTCGACATGGATTCAATTTCTGATCTAATGGATCCAAGCTATTTTTCAAAGTCATGTTCCATCATAGCTTTTGTGTAGGTGCTAGGCTCAATAATCCCCTTCCAACAAGACTTTAGTCCTCTGAGGCAGATCTATGAGCCTGAGAGACCTCGATGGGTGTATGAACAACTGATGAAACACTCTCAACTCTTTGGGAGTTTTCTGGAGAGACAACCTCAACTCTTTGACCATTCTCTTGCGAATCCAATTTTTCTTGTGCGAAAGGCTCCTCGAGTTCATCTAACTCTACCTCAAGTTCTCATCTGTAGAGAGACTGGGAGCGTTGCTATTGACATTGTCAATTGTGTTGCTCATCTCGAACCCCTTCGATGTTTTTATTTCTTCCATTTGTCTTCTTGGAAATAAATTTTATTTCAAGGAAGACACCATCTTATGAACAACAACTACTTTGTTCTCTGATCGATTGTAGAAGAAATCCCCAATGTTTCTTTTGGATAGCCCACAAAGAAACATTTGTTTGATATGCAAACTTTTTCTGTAAACGCTTTACATAAGCTTCGCATCCTCAGACATTGAGAAAAGACATAAATTGCCAAGATTTTACCCCAAAGGGATCCACCCAAAAGAAGGGAAGAAGAGGAAGACTGACAACCCAAAGAGAAGAATCGATACAAAAGGGTCAGGTCAGATTACGATTTCTACACCCCCTAACCAGAAAAGGGGTTAAATTCTACCGATATTGGCGAAAGACAAAAAGGTTTAGTTACGAAAGATGAATCTTGATAAAAGGGTTTCTGGGCCTAGCAATATGAACGCGTGGCGTGCCTTCCGTAAGGATTATGACCGCAGAACCGAGGACTGTAGGCACCTGAAAAACCTCATAGAGGAAACGGTAAGGAGAAGAGAGCTCGACAAGTTCGTTAAGCGAGAATATCGATCCTCAACGCCAAAATTTAGATCACCTCAACAAAGAGGTCTGGAAAGGAAAAGGAGTCCGAAGAGGAAAAGAGAGAACATCGATCCTCAACGCCTGTACGCAAGACGAAGAAGTCTTCCAGAAAATGAGGAGTTGGGTCAGAGCTCGACAACAAAACTCACTTCACCTCAACAAAGAGGTCTGGAAAGGAAAAGGAGTCCGAAGAGGATTCAGAACCCAAAACAGTGGGAACGATTAACACTATAGCTGGAGAATCAACACCAGGAGGAATCACAAAAAACTCCCGCCGAAGATACGCCAACGAAGCTAAGGGACCGCTTTCCATGTACAAAATCAAAAAGGAAAACACCCCCAATCATCTTCACAGATGATGATTTACACAGGCTAATCACCCCACACAATGATCTCCTGTACATCATTGCCACAACAACAAACTAGAGAGTAAGCCGAATCATGGGTGACACTAGTAGCTCAGTCGATGTCATGAGCAGGGTATGCTTACAACAACTCGGCGTTAACCCAAACTACCTCAAGCCATATCAAGAATACCTTGCGAGATCCGGAGAAAGTAAAGTACCCACAGATGATATAATATCACTACCCGTGGCAATTAGATAGAGTAAGGCTAATCGACTGATTACGGTATACTTCATCATAGTCGAAAGGTTAGCCGCCTACAACGTAATCCTACCGTCGCTGAACCTAGTTGGCTCTGGTCCTTTTGGTCCTCCTATCACACATATCTCTCTGTTTTCACCATCATCTTCATCGTGTTCGTCCTCTTTGTTAACCCTCAATTTCATTCTTTACTTGAGAAATTTCTTATTTTTCACCCAAGTTTTTAGGGTTTTCTTCTTTTTGTTGTTGCTGGAAGAATTGACAAATCCTCTTCTTGTTGAATCAATCATAGTAGACTCGTTTAATGATTTAGATCGAGAGAAGATCAAACCTAATTCGGTTTTGAGGTTTCGATTAGTGATGAGAATAAACATTTAAGAGTTGATTGTGGTAATTAAAAGAGGGCATTTCTGGAAAGTTTTAAAAAAGTTAACACTCAATTGACGGTAACAAGAGGGGGGTTATCTGGGTATGTTCGATAAACGAGGGATCTACGTGGAAAGTTGGTCATAAACTAGGCGACCATTTAGGAAATTACCCTAAATGAAAAAAAAAGTTAGTGAGAGAATCTTCCTTTTTCTAGGTGGTGCGAGGCTAAGATCGTCGGAAAATGTGAGTCTTTAAGGTGCAGCCGCTTTTCCCTTAGCGAAATTCTGGGTTCCCATTAGAAATGCAAAATGGGTGTCCCCAAGTAAAAATCAAAGTTCCCCTTAGCAATCAACATCATCTTCTACATTTATCACCCTACCTCCATTAAAGCTTAACTCACGCTTTCTCACTCTAGAAATTTTAACCCAAAACCAAATCAAACAACATGGGAAGCAAAGTATACATGAGGGGAGCAAAAATCCTAAGTTTTCCGGCCATGAAAGTGGCTGGAAAACCCTTGATCTCGTCCAAGTGAGCAGAAGTCCGGCCACGCAAACCCTTGAAGATTCGCCAGAAGGAGATGCCGTCCCGAGCTGATGCGTGGCAGTCCCGAGCGAACTCCCTTGTCGTCCTGTGCTTTCCAGCCATGTCCCGAGCAAAATCCGAGCTGCTCCAGTGGAATGCTCCCGAGCGAACTCCCTTGTCGTCCTGTGCTTTCCAGCCATGTCCCGAGCAAAATCCGAGCTGCTCCAGTGGAATGCTTTTCTCGTGCTAATTGTGGTCCTCTCCCGTGCCTGATGATGTCGTCCCGAGCTAGATGAAGAACATGCTATAGATCTGGTCGGTCGTGTTGGTCTAACTCGTAGCGGCCAAAGCTTTTGTCGGTCTAACTTAGTCGGTCTCCTTCCTTCTTTCATTTCTAACCCCCCAAAACCCTAGAACTCCAAAAACTCCAGACTCAGATCTCATTTCTCTTTTTCAACAACTAAATTAAAAACCCTTGACTAAGACTTGGTCTGCTAGACTTGACTAAGACTTGGTCTGCTAGACTTGACTAAGACTTGGTCTTCTAGCTCCATGTAAGCCACTTAACAAGAAAAACGCATAATGTATAATGAGTAATACCTACAACGGACTAATTAGTCTAAGTTAGGCGCTTCAAATGTAACATATTCGTGTCACATCAAGGTGCTTGTAAAATAAGAGTACAACCGCTTCTGAGAATAAAATCCGCGAGGCACGACAATAGGATGGGTGTCAATAATAAGGCCCATAACAAGGCCCAATAATGGCCCAAGTCACTACCGACACACCCTAGCCGCTAAATCCATACCCGCCTCGATGTACGGCATACGCGATATATGTCATACATTAGCCACCAACACGTATTGCGATATTCTACAGCCAGAGAGTTATCTTGTGATCCGCACCCGCACTGGCGAAACGTGTCTCGTATTTACTACGCAAACATATACGTTACTAGCCAGTAGCCTATCGCACACACGCGATAACATCCTAGCCGCCCCCAAAGATACGTTAGCGTGTATATACTAATCAATCCACCAGATCATCTATGTTGTCGAGATGTGGCATAAACGGATCAACTAGATGATCCTTATGCCACAATTACCTCCTACTAACAACGTTTACGGAATAAATACCCCCATAACCAGCTGGTCGTCATCAATTTGTCCTCACCCCTAACCCTATAAGTAGAGGGGAATACCTATGAACATATCATCCAATATTCGACAACAGTACTCTAGGTATATTCATCTGCTCTATTTTAACTCTATAAGCTTCACATTATTTCAAAGTCTTTGACATATCATCTTAGAAGTTGGGAGATAAGAGCTACACGATAAAGGGCTACCTGAGGATCAATCTACTTACGTGTAGAACCTTATCTTACCTTCTCCTTATAGGATTTAGCCTATCTCACTTCTAGCAGTAAAGTGCTAGATGACGCAAACATCATCTATTCACGACCAGATCTTTATTGCGTGGTTTACTTATGGCTGGGATCTTATCGTTATGTCTGACTACGGGCCAGACTCTTATTGCGAGATCTTCTGAATGACCAGAACCTTGCTGCAAGACTTGCTTATGTCCAGGAGGTCATCGCACACTATCATTATCATCATCATCTTCTTCATCTTTATCTCTCTCGAATATACAGTAGGTACATCATTTCTGTAGGGATCTGTTCCGACAACTCTACGAGTTGAAACATCTAAGTACTCTGGCGACGGTTACCTCTTTATCGCTTACTTTGGCTTTCTTTATCTTATTTGACTAAGTATCTGACTTGATCGTAGGAGCCCCCTTAGGCCAGCACTATCCCGGTGTCAAGTGGCTTCATGATTTTTTGTCTCTTTTTGTTTGCAGGTCCTTTCTACATGTAGCCGGTGCCCGCAACATATAATCCGACTCGTCGAGACTTTTGACTTCAACCCGTTGACTGTCAGACTTTTGATCATCTACATTTCACAATTATTTTCCTTCAAGGACCTTTGTTTCGAGGAAGAAGTTAAACCAGGACTTCTTGTTGGAGTAAGAATAATTGGATTACTTTGAGTTCCAACATCTCTTGTAATCACATTTTAATTTTTATCTCCGTTGTAATTGACATAGGTACCTAGATAGGGAACATCTTTCAATTCTCAATTTTGGTCATCTTAAAATACAATCTCTAAAGGATTTGTTTCTCCATTTACTATAACCACATAAACTTCCTTCACTTCTTCTCTGTTTTTGCACAATAAATTTTTTCTTCAACAGGACTTTCTTATGAAAAATCTACTAAAGCACAACAAAGTTTTAATCTGCCACTTTTAAATATGTTATTGGCTCTTCAATCCTCATCTCTGCTACTGCTCAGCGACTTTAACATTTCTCACTTTTCATTTTCATTACTTGGTGTATTTTAGACGACTACTTATACTTTAAATTTCTCAATGTGATTTTGAGCTTGATCACATTGGATTCATGGGCTCTTCACACTACTTGAGCTTTCATGTTTGATTCAGAGACGTTGTCACTCCCATCACTAAGTTGAGAAACCTATTTTGGATTTTTTTTTTTTTTTTGGATTTTTTTTCATTTTTTTTTGTTTGCATTTATTTCTTCTATTCTTTTTTTCAACTTTCTTCCTTCATGCTTTCTTTATTGTTCCTAAAATTTTTCCTCCACAGGAATTTCTCATGTTTGTTACATTCTCCATTTATCGTGCTAATTTTTCAGTTTTGCACAATCCAACGACATTTGTAACGCTGCAAAATTTTTCTTCTTCGTTCGTTTTTTACATAGAGTTACACCAGTCTTTGCTAATGTTAAAATTTGTCACCTTTGTATCAGACAGAATAAAAGAGACTTGATGCTGGATCACGCCTGGTTGATTGATTCTGCTCTGTTGATTCACGCCTTGATCAATCTTGTTCCAACTCATGCTCTTGGAAAACTGGGGGGAATCCTACTAGGAGCTCGGAAACCTCTCTAACGCTTAAAAACAGTACAATTGAAACGTTTGCGAGAGTACCTTCTTCGAGGTGATTTGATGTCTTCTTATAGGCTACTTTGGACCGACTGTCAATAGACTGTGCTAATGAGGCAGTCAAAATCCACCGTGTTGAATTGGAATTATTATATTGTAGTTAAGAGATTTAGGGTTCCCTTTTGAGTTTATCTCGTATCTTAGATATTTAAGAGTTCCTCTCGTATCTTAGATATTCTAAGACTATTGAAGCCCAAGTTAGACAAATACTTAAGATCCTCAGCGACTGCGATCTTTGATTAGATTGAGGCTTAAGTTAGTAAGCGTTTGACAAACCTTTACCTTCTCACATTTAAGGCTTAAGGTATCGGCCTTGGTTACATGGACCCCATAGCCTTCTCGTAAATCCCAGGGCATACCTAGTTGTATTTTGATTCAGGGCAGCGATTAGGCGCCTAGGAGAATCATGTCGACTCCCTAGTTCCGGGCTTGAGTGGCAAACCTCCTTCAGATTTAACCACCCTTGCTGAGTTGACACGGGTTGAGCCACAGACTTTTGGTCTTCTCTTGAATCATTGACCTTAGTCAACTAGTGACCATTTTGTTTTGGCTTTTGGTCTTCCCATGAGTGGCAGACCTCCTTCGGGTTGTATTTGAGTCAGGGCAGGGCTTATGGGCCTAGGGGAATCGTGTCGATTCCCTAATTCCGGGATTGAGTGGCAGATCTCCTTCGAATTCAACCTCCCTTGTTGAGTTGACGCGGGTTGACTCACGGGCTTTTGGTATTCTCTTAAATCATCGACCTTAGTCAACTAATGACCATTTTTTGTATCGTCACAAGTCTCGTCACTCCTTAGTGGAAAGTAAAGAATCTAAGGAGTAGAAGAGCTCAGAAGTCTTTTCTTTGGCTTTCTCTTATTCGTGCGATCCGCACGTGGATTTTGGTCCTGCAATAAATAACTTAAACAAACAATTAAATAAATCTTTAAAGTTTTGAGTATACCTGAGCTAGAGTTGTGCGTGAAGCCCGGTTGTTCACCGTGTGACTTGAATATATTGGCAGTGCTGCTTAGAAGGTCTGCATTCAAGAGCACTTTCTCCAGGGTTGCATTGCTGAGTGGTTTTGTCGAGATAAATTTTTTCAGGCATGAATTTGCCGAGCTAGTCTGCGTGTCTGTTCGCATGCCATGCTCGTTAACGCCTTTGCTCTTGGGAGTTGGGTTTTATTCCTTTATTGTTTGATCTTCTGACGTCGGACGCTTTATCTTTTGATCACGCGTTTTCTGAATTTGCCTTTTAGGTAACTAATCATCTCATCCACTCTGTCAGTTGTGGGACGTGTGTTTTCCTTTGATTGGCGCATGGCTCCAGTCGGTTATTATCACATTAATGCCATGTCTGACTTGGTCAGAGATCCGCCGCGTTTTTGTAGTGTCATTATTACTTAGTCAATTTTCGAGGAACTTTTATCCCTTATCGCTCTTGCTGAGGCTTTTGCTCTTTATCTTCCCTAAAAAAATACCGTGTTTGTTGTTTTCTTTTCTTCATAAATAACTTTTCCTTAAAAACTTTTTTTCCACTCTTCTGATTTCTCAAGTTTAAGGATGAGGTTTTCGTTCGATTTTCACCTTGAAGTTGTTTGTTCTTCACATTTCATGCAATAGAGATGTTGAAGGGGAGCATTTCATGCAATAGTTGTGTTGACCTGGGATGCTAGTTGGGGTCTCCTCTCCCGGAGGCTCGTGAGGCATGAACGAAACATACATCCTGATCGTTCTCTTGACGAACTCTTGCCAGTAGTTCCTTCTGGAAACTTGTTGATTGGGAGAAGCCTTGAGATCTTTCCAATCTCTATCTTTCAGAGTCGTCATGCTTCTCTCGGATGGTTCATTCCTCGCTCCTTTTCCCTTTTCGCTGGCCAGGTTACAAGAGACCTGATAAAATTTCTTCGGCTCTCTTGCAATTTCTTCTGTAATAGACCTAAACGAAAATGCTTACTCTGCTATCTTTAGATGTAATTTCTTCTCTAATAGACATTAAAATGAATTCCAATTTTTCTTATTGTTGCTCCTTGATCCTCTGCATTTATTTTCCATTGGCCTACTCTTCTTCGGCTTTCTTTGATTATTTTAGTTATGTCTCTTCGTTTATCCATGTGGCGCGCTTTATCGTTATATCTCTTTGATCGTGGGGCCCGTACACTTTTAATCCTTCGAAAAGCTTTATTTATAGAATTCACCTGCTCTTGCAGGACATAAACGCTTCTTGTGTTCTACGGCCTCTCTTGTTGTCCGCGCCACCCTTACTTTACGAAACACTGGTATGGCCTTCTATCTGACCTTCTCTAATCCCGACTCAACCATTGAAGATCTTCACGCCGAGGTAGATGGAGAAGGTTTCATGAGAATTTTTCGTCTAAGGCAACTAACTTGTCTCGTAAATTTGGAACTCATCCTTAACGCTTGTCCTCTATGTCTGTTGGTGCAATATGTAAAGGGTGTTTTTAACGATTCTAGACCCGTCGTTTTCGAAATGATGGGATATCTTGTTCGTTTGAGAGGAATGGGCAGGCTTGCAGCTGTGGTGATTTTTGCCTATGTCACCCTGATTGGTCCTCCTCCAACATTATCCTTGCGTTCTTCTTCTTCTGATGTGTAAATACAATGACTTTTTGTTAGCAAATGTATTAGTTTTCCAATTCCGCCTTTTCTTTGTTTATCTTCTTGCGTATTTTCCTGCATAACATTCTTACTTAAACATAATTGCTAGTAGGTTAATTCAAATCATGCATGACCTAGACTTACTAGATGTTGGGTCCTTGCTAGCTAAGACGCATGACTTTTCCCTTGATCCTTCCTTCAAAATGGAAAAAGTATTAGTACAATAGATAACCTGCGTAATTTCATAGTTTTGCCTGCTTAACAGGTCTTTTTTTTTCTTTTGATATTTTGTGTCTTCTTGCCTGGTCATAGCTTGGGCTACCAGGGCTTTGATTTTGGCATGCGAGGCAGGGCTTGTCTTCAAAACTTTCCAGTTCTGTTAGGTCTTTTGCCATTTGAGGGCTGCAAAGTAGGGCTTTGCCTTCTTGCTAGCGGAGCAGGGCTTTGTCTTCTTGCTAGCGGAGCAGGGCTTTGTCTTCTTGCATACGGAGCAGGGCTTTACCTTTTTTTTTATTGCGAAGCAAGACTTTTTGTGTTTAACTTTAATGTTTGAAAAGTTTTGAATAGGACTTCTCTTTTATGTTGAGGTGAAGATAACAGTGTTACACCTCACCATCCTCATTCTCATACGTGTTGCCTCTCTAAGATTCTCATTTGGGTATTTATACCCCTACCCGCATTAAGTCTTTTACATTATTAAGAGCATCTCCAATGCAAAACTCAATCTTAGAAATTCAGAGTGCCGCATAAAATTTTCTAAGTTATTCTTAAAAAATCATCTCCAATGCAAAACTCAATTAGGATCTCAAAGGTGATGTATCGAGGGTGGAATAGAGATATCTCAAGAGGACACTATCTCTAGAGTGTCCGCTTGAGATATCTCTAATTGTCCAAGTCATCAATATTTAAATGTCAACCAATAGAAACAATGTCTTCGTATATTTCCAAAACAACTAATTATTTTTTTACGAAAATAATCATGTCACATAAGTAAAATAACTAAGTTTAGAGTTTTGCATCGGAGACATACAAGAATGAAGGATCTCTATTTTCGCCAACTAGGAGTGAAAATCTCAATTAGAACTCAACAAATAGGACGAATATAGAGTTTTTTTAGTTTTGTATTGGAGATGCTCTAAGAAGGAAGTTGAAGATAAAAGTGAAATACTTAATTTACTCTTTTTTTTTTGTTAAAGAAATACTTAATTTACTCTCTCTTATACTTCATACCGCTAAATAATTTGACAAATAGCAATCAATTCACAATATTTTTTTTTGTCTATTTAAAGTTAAAGCTTTTATTGGTTAAAAGGAAACTCTATAATGAATTTATTTTTAGAAAATAGAACTCTACAAAGTAAGGAGAAAATAAAACCTAAAGTTCCATAACTTATTATTTGTCTACTTTTTAAATGCCTTAATTTTAGGACAATCCATGCCTATATCACAGTATTAAACTTGACTCGACCCAAGGAGACCCAACCGTTTTGAAATAGCTCATACCTGACCGAGCTTCATTAAACCAAAACTCTTTAAAATGAAATAAAATCGTATATATTAAAATAGGTCATTCAGTTATGTGAGATATAAGTCTGGCAAGTTTGATAGAGATCACGTCCGACGGTCGTATATAATCTTTTTCATGTAAATCGGCTCAAAATGGAAGGGTATAGTGTCCTACCAATTAACTGCAAGGCTATTGTTAGCATTTACTAGACACCCAACAATTATGGGAGAAGATCGTGGGAGGAAGATAAATTAGTGGAGGAGAAAATCGGTTACAATCTAAACTACATAAATCACTTCCCCCACCCGCACATATATTTTTCTCCACTAAATATGATTTTATTTCTCTCTCCCTCTCTCCTCTACTCAGCAAATTGCTCTATTAATTTGAAATTTGATGTAGAAAGATTACTAATGTAATTGAAATTGGTAATTTGCAAGACACAATTTCAGAATTTTACGACGTTAACCAAGAGGGATCTGTCGCATCGATAGGATGGGGGAAACCTAGTATATATATAAAATTGGAGAACAAAATCAGTATTTTTCCGTAGTGGTGGGACCCTCTTTTGCGAGGACACGGCCAACATTCCGTACACGCATTTCATAAACATTTACGAGCTTCTACGGAACATGAAGTACTCTCACCAAGTGTTACTAAAGTGAGTTAAGTTAGGATCACTAATTCCTCTCTTTAAAAGACTCGGGGTGTATGTATATGTATATATAATACACATCTATGTATACACACACACACACATATATATATATACTAGGGTATAGCCCGTGCCCTATGGTCACGGAAATTTCTATATGCATGTTAGGTAGTTTTGGTTTTTTGTGGGTAGTTATAAAAAA
>BEHA01001410.1:439159-452496 GCA_002897215.1 Eschscholzia californica subsp. californica | reverse complement strand
CGTCGGTCGGAAAATTTTTCGGCCGGCGACCTTCATCGGAGAAGATAGAGTGAGGTGGAGAGAGAGAGAGGTGAGGTGGAGAGAGAAAAAGGTGAGTTGGAGAGAGAAAAAGATGATTTGGGAAGAGAGGTGAGGTGGAGAGAGATAAGTGGTGGAGAGGGAAGTGAGGTGGAATTATGTTTGTTTTTTTTATTTTATTTTGAAAAAAGATTTAAAGGAAGGGTAGTTAGGACATTTCCATGAAAATAGGGGGTCATATTTGAATTTACGAAAAAAAGGGGGCCATAAAGGAAGCTGGTCACAAAGTAGGGGGCCATATAGGAATTAACTCTATTGTTTATTTTCTTTTATTCTTATTTGAGATTTTGAGTTTTTTTTTATCTTTGCGGACTTAAATGTGCTCAGACATCTGAGTCGGACCTGCGTGAAGGACCACTCAGATATCATATATGTGAGTAAGGTTCCTTTAACGCTAGGTCACTTACATTGTGATTTTGTTACGTGAGCACATTGCCTGTAGAAGATAGTTATGACGATCAACCGAGTATTATTAAGGTACAAGTTACATTCATACTAGGCTCAGGTTCATATCATTTGTTGGTTGTGGATGAACTTTGTGACTTTGAGTTACTCGAAAAAGGGAACTCTGGTTGACCGGTTGATGTTGGTTATTTTTTTCCTTGATTGTTGTGCAAGGTGGTATACGAGGGGCATTCAAGGGTTGATAAGAGGTTTTAGTAGAAAGTTTTGGGCAGAGCAACATGTTGATGTTGTGGAAGTACCGAAGACAAAAGTGTCTTTGGGGGTCAAGTGTAGTTGGCTCTTGACACTATACAAGTTTACAAAGATTGACGACCAAGAAATGTTAAGAAATTTACAACATGAACATGGATATATCGGTTCATTTAGGACAAGGATAGTGAAACTAGTAAGATAATCTCCATAGAAGGACAATTTAGAAATCTTCAAAGACTCAGGGAAACTGAAGCAACAAATGGTGTAAACGACCATGTGTACGGCGATAATAACTTAGGGCATCAAAGTCAAGGGTTAATATACGTGGCGAGTTTTGTTGATATGATGGACTTGTGGTACAAATGTTTGAGCCTAAGTCACTTGAGCAGGTGATTATCATATGAAGACATTGTCAGGAGTAGCTAACCTAGGTGAATCTGTAAATAAGAAATGTCATCGAGTAATGAAAAAGCTAAATATTGAACTACTTAAGAATATTGTGTGTGTGATGGTGTGACCACAACCTTACGAAGGATGTACTAGATGAGAAGATGAGTTAGACCTTGTATTGTGGACCTCAGGGTAGTTGTATACATTCTTTCATTTATGAGCTTCGATCAGATCATTCAGAGAGAGAGTTGAAGTTGACCTTGATCGGTTTGTTTCAAGCCTATATTATTTCAGTTTGATTATAGATAATGTATGGTCTGGTTAAAAAAGAGTAATATGATAGAGGCACATATCTTTTATTGACTATAGTTGTTGGTGGTGAGATTTAGGTGCATCAAGCTCATAACCTTATCGATAGAGACTACTTCGCTGAATGGTAGTTAGTCACTTGGAAATAATAGATGTGTTAGTCTTCAGATTTATATATGTGGCACAGATGTCAGTTATGTCGGGGTTCCTAGTCAGTTGTCAGGGTATTATCAGTGAGAAGGATAGTTGTCTAGGTTCAATTTTTATCTGATACATCTTTTCATTTAGCTGCACTATACGAGATGGTATTCTCAAGTTATGTGTTGGCTGCACGATATTGAGTTCGATTTTTCTGAAGGATATATATTTTTCATATAAGACTATTATGGTTTTCATCGACAACATTCAATTTATTTAGAGATTGAAAAATTATGGCTAGCAAGTTATTGTTGTACTGCTAAGGCTAATGAGTAGGGTTGAATTATATTGGTTCAATGAGACACTTCGATATTGGAGGTTATATTGATTGAGACAGTGTTGGTTATTAGAAGTATCTGGGGTTCTCAGGTTATTGTAGAATGATTCTCGAGGGTTGGTTTCTCTATGACTTGTATAGATATTATAGTGCTCTTCTATTTTTATTTTATCAGCTTATACAAAACCACAATGTTTTCTTTGAAATTATAGTGTGAACGCAAACATTGACTTGTATATATTATAAATGTCCTTATTCTATATTTTTCTATATTAGGCAAAGGTATTTTCTTATATTATTGAGAACGGTATTTTCTTCGAGGATGTGAGATTAACGACAACTTATATTTATAGATAGATTATAGAGGTCTTCATTCTTTATTTTCTCATATCGAGGATAGTTATAGAATATTCTTAGGTCTTGTGGTAAGATGAAAATACGGCTTTATTGTTCAGTTGTTTGAAACTTTAGAATTTGCTTAGAGTATGAGTTCGATGTCAAAAGAGAAAACATATGTGTCATCTTATTCTATGTTTGCACAGATTAGTGTTTAACCTCATTTTCACTTTAGGGTATTATAGGTTGTGTAGAAGAATTCGAGATATGAAGGGTTGAATCTTGTTTGTTTATAGAGTTTAGCCAGATTAACTTTTCTTAGATGCACTGAGTTTGTGATTTCAGAAATGATATAGTTTCTCTCAAGTCCAGAGTTGGTAGATAGATTTGCGCAGAAAAATGGAAGAGGTTAGTTGTACTTTTAGTAGATGGTCAGATTTTTTAGAATCATAGTGTCTGCCTAGAACGGGATCACAGGATTATCTTATCGAGGGTTCATTGCATTATCCAGCACAATGTCAGATTGCTCAGATCTTAGTGTGGAATTTATTCTCATCATAATGATATTGTGTGAGTTTTTATGTGGGAACTTGTGGTTGTCATCACTTATAGATTTGAGTTATAGATCTCCTTGGGTCAGGTTAGCAGAGAGAACAAGGGAGTTTTGTTGATTATTAGACAATGAGGTCGGGCTCTCTTCTTGTGTGAGAATGTCACAATAGAATAGTTAAGGAGATTTTGATTTCGGTTAAGTATCACTAAGAATATGGATAATCTTTCAGATTGACAGGTTACAGAAGTGTGGTAGGTTAGTGTTAAAACAAGTTATTCTCTTATTTCGAGTTTTGTGGCTGATTATATTGACATTGGCAATTGTTGTTTCATTATCTACTCTCTTCGAATTTCGTCCTCGAAATTCCATTTAGGGGGGGGGGGGGGGGGGGACCCAGATTTCCGAGTCAGAGAATTGGGCGAGTTAGACCGGTGAGCAGAGCTCGTGATTTTCCGGATTTGGTTTCGAGTATTTATTTTGATTGATTTGAACAACTCTTTGGATAGTTCTCTAGAAATTATGAATTTTGACTGGTCACACGAAAAGATCAAACATAGTTTGGGGTATCATTTCATATTCGGCATATTTCTTTGTTATCGAATTAAGAGGGACTATATAGTTTCTTCATGGTTGGTTATCGAAAGTTAAAGCCAGGGTTATAAAGTAATTAATAGGGGCTGAATACGTAAGAAATAAATATGGTAGAGTTTACTTATGTATATATGAGTTAGGTGATTGGAATGAGATTCTGTTGCATGGGCACTTTAGATGATGACATGTGACAGCCTAACCATCTTTTTAAACTGATGAGTCATGAAAATGCCTCATCTGAATCTCTTAACTTGGGCTAGTTAATCCATTTCGAGCCGTTACTCTCATGAATTGTTTGTTTCTCTTTCTCAGGTGCCTTTACGGAGTTTAGTGCAAAAACGGGAGAAAGACGCACAAAAAGGGCATTTTGGTCATTTTGGAGATTATGGTATTCTGGTCAATATTAGTGCTCATGTGAAAGTAGAGTCCAATACGAATCTATCGGCGAAAGCAGAAGTGGAATCGGAGTCCGGATCAAGGAGATAGTCCAGGTCAAGGTCTGGGTCAAAGTCAGTTGACCAAAGAAGCTAATAGTTTCGAGAGACACGTGGCGACCAATGTGAAGGTGAGGGATATTTTCTCGGTATTCTGGTGGGCACAACCGGTTACTTGCGGGATCAACTTCATGCTAATTTCGTGTAAAGCGGAACACAACACCATGATGCTCCTGTACGCGTGACTCGGCCCAACCTGACTCGATGACGTCAGCTGACGTCATCATCATCTTCTTCCCTCATTAGAACCGAGAGCTGAACTTCTTCAAATCGAGATTTTTTTTTAAACAGAGAAAGTTTCTCTATAGAAACCGAGAGAGAAAAGGAAAGAAGAGAGAAGAAAGGAAAGAAGAGAGAAGAAAGGAAGGAAATGATGAAGAAGGAAGGAAAATCTAGAGAGAGAGAGAGAGATATATTCTCTCGGCTGAACTTGATAAAAGAGAAAAACAGAGCCATTGTGGTGGACATCTCGGTTGGGGATCAAATCATCTTCTCAAGCTCAAATGAAGAAATAGATTAGAGAGAGAGAAGAAGAAGAGGGAGAGAGTTGTCATCACATCTTCTCTCGGCTGGATTATCTCCTCACGGCTAGAAAGATAAAAACAGAGATCTAGAGAGAGAGAGGACTCCACGGTTATAACAGGGAGAGAAAAACAGAAAAAGGGTGAGGGAGAGATTATCACATACAGTTATAACAGTAGAGAGAGAGAGATAGACAAGGTGAATCGGTTTTATCTTCGGTTTCAAAAGAACAGAGACAGAAAACATCAATCATCTCTCACTTAATCATCATCATCAGCACCTATCTTTGAACTTCTTCTCCTGTAATTTATACTTTTTGTGAGAGAAAGTAAAGAATAACAGAGAGAGAGAGAGAGAGAGGTATTGTAGAGAGAGAGAGAAAGACTCGGTTTTAGAAATTTAAATATTATTCGATTTTCTCTTTCTTTTTGTTTCCTGTTTAGTGAGAGAACAAGAAATAATATAGAGAGAGAGATTAGATTAAGAAAAGAAAGAGAAAACAGGAGGGTGAAGAAAGAAACAGGAGGTTGAAGAAGGTGAGAAAATAATTTTCTCACAGGGAAAATATTTCCGGGAAGACGAGAAAATCGTTTTCCCGGAGGGTGCGTTTGGCAGAGCAGTGGAAAATCAGAAGGAAATCACTTCCTTAGGCTCTGTTTGGCTGGAAAATTAGTAAGAAATTCAACTTTCCTACTTTTCTTTTCGTATTTATTTTAAATCTCGATCATGATTATCTAATAATCTCTCATCTAGGATTTTATGAAGAAACTAATTCTTGATCTTTTAGATATATTCTTGATTGATTAATTCTTTTGATTGAACGATAAAGTTTAATTCGTTTTAGCTTGATAAATAGATTTTCTTTTCACTATTTATACTTTTCGATTTGATGCATCGTGCTTATGTTAAATCATTTGACGACTCATACTTATTAATTGATAAATAGTAGTTTAGAAATTTATTTATTTAAAATGAAATGATTACATTGTTATGTTTTATTCGGTTTTAACGAAAACATCTCCCGGAATTAGGATAGTTCATTATCCGAAATTCTGAGTTATAAAAAAAAAAAAAAGAATTAATTAGATAATTATTTGCTCTAAAGGTAATTTTATGTGGTGAATTCCTAAACCCTAGACTTCTCCCCATCTGAGTTCATTTTTATTTATATTTGTTTTATTATTTTGTTCTTTATTATTATCACCAAAACCACAAAAATCAATTTCAAAACCAAAACTGTAATATTTCCTAGTTTTAGAATAGATTTCACTTAGTCTCTGAGGAACGAACCGGTCTTACCGGAATTTTACAACTTGACACCCGTGCACTTGCGGGTGTAGACCTACTTAGGAAACTTTTTAGGCCCATCATAAACCCACACCCAAAACCCCTCTGTGCATCAACGTGTCAACCCTATGCCACCTTTTAAAGCCAATTTCCAATTGCTTTCATAAACAGATTTGAGACACGTGAACCGTGAGAAGCAAATTGGAATTTTTGGTAGTTAAATGTTCTGAATCTTCTTTTGTCGATTTCTTCGTTTTTCGTTTTTTGAGAATTCGATGAAACCTCTTCCAGGTAATTTTATTCGACTTGTTCTACATATCTAGCGGTTCCAAATTTTCTCTTTCGTCCGAATTTGATGGTTTTATGATAGTTATATTGAATACTACATAGTTGGGTCTAATATCTTATGGGTTCGTAATTTGGAGCTATTTGGGATGGTTATAGTTATATTTCTTCAAACGATTTTAATCACAACGTCAATATTATATATGTATCATCTAGAATATTTAAGATCCTTTTCTCACTTGTTTGTGATTGTACATATGTAAATAGTATGCAAGCTATCACTTTGAGTTTGATGTTATTTATATGTTGAAGTTTGTGAAACTAGGTATGAATGTTCGACAGGTTTTTTCAGGTTTGATAGGTCCAATTTATAGAGGAGACTCTGTCCAAATTCAATCTCTTCTGTGAATTGTTCAATTCAAGTTATTTTTAGGGAGATTTGCTGTTTGAACCCCCTTTCTTATAATTGACTTGCCGTTTGGACTCCCTTTTTCCAGTGTTGCACTTTGGACTCCCTTTTTCGGAAAAAATGTTAAATATAACTGCTCCAAAACACACGGGACTATTTTACCCTTCTCTCTCTAGAATTAACGATAGTACCCATGGCATCATTTTTGGGTTACTTTGTTACTGTTCTTAGTCTTTACAACTTTATCATCTTCAAATCCATGGATGGTTTTGTTAATGAATTAGGAGGAAGAGGAACAAAAGTTGGAGGAAGAATGGAAATCATCACTGAATCCAACAATGGCCGTCCACCAATCGTATCATATCCGATATGTTCTTGTGTTCGCCGTTGACGTCGGTTATTCATTCGGATCTCGTCTTCCTCACGAATTAATATATATATATATATGTGTGTGTGTGTGTGTGTGTGGATCATACACCATTTATATCTATAACTCAATCTGGACTCATCTTCCTCACAGACTAACCATCGGTGATAACGATGATGATGTCATTTCTTTATCGTATCTTCCATCGAAAATCAAAATTTTCCATACCCAACTCTCATAATATGGTTAAATCTGCAGATTCATACCCAGGGATCTGAAGTAAGTGATAAATTTTTCATATGGGGTTTAGAAATCCAACTAGGTTTGATGTAAATGATGAATTTAAATCAGAATGGTTACCAGAAAGATTTGAAAATAGAATTTGCAGAGAATATGAAAAAGGGTTATTAGTAAAGAATTGGACTCCACAAATTAAAATTCAAACTCATGAATTAATAGGTGGTTCATTAAGTCAACAAGTAAACTATTGATTATAAAAACAAGTCTTCTTCCATGAATTTCATGAGTTATTTTCAGGTTTTGTTGATCCATTAGAAGTTTGAACCCTAGTTTATTTTCATTACTTCAACTAGGGTTAGGAAGATATAATGGGATTTTGGGTGGTAACCCTTTGATTTTACGGATTCATGTGTCTTCATTGAATCCTGTTTTTTAATGGGTTGCAAATTTATTTTGATTTTGCTCAAATGGAGGAAGAACATGAGTTAAATAGAAGAAGAAGATGAACATGCAAACTACTTTTGTTAAATAAATTAGGGGGTCCAAACTGCAATATTGACTATGTAAGGGTAAAGTAGGAATTTTTTTAAGTATAACTTTATAAACGGAATATTCTCGGATGATTCCGTCAAAAGGGAGTCCAAAGTGCAACACTGGAAAAAGGGAGTCCAAACAGCAAGTTAATTATAAGAAAGGGGGTCCAAACAGCAAATCTCCCTTATTTTTATCCTTATGAAAACTATTTTAGGTTACATGTTTTCTGAACAAATTTTCAAAGGTTTAAACTATATAGAATTTCCGCAACGTTTGTTCTTGATTTGTAACCCTTTATGAGAGTTTTGGGTTGAGTTTATTTTTGAAACTGGTTTGAGTGAGAACTAGACCGAGTTTCTTCTATAAACTGTCGGGCAAACTGTGAGTCGGAACACGAGGCGTCACAAAGGTTGTCTTGTTTCTTCGATTTCTCTCTATATCTTGATTAGATCTAACTTATCCTGCAAGCTTAAGTGTATTGTTTGTGTTAAGAAAAGGGCATAAGCATCCCATTTTTTTTTCTCTCAACCGAGCAACTTGTTCCGCTAAATCATCATTGCCACATATGGTGATGATGTATAATAATTCGTGTATTCTTTAATGAATGTTGGTGACTTGTTAAAGTCGTTAACCCTTCTTCAACCGCCAGTCTGATGATGCCGAAAAGTGATCTCTTGGTATCAACAGGGGAATAATCTTTGTAACTCTTGATAGATTCCTTCTTCCTGCTACTATTGTACGAAGACTTGGAGGGAGAACGGGGGAATTGTGACCACATGTCTATATGAAATAATACCTTTTTTTGTTGCAACATATGAAATAATACTTGGCAATAGAGAATGTTAAACATCTTATAGCACTAAAATCTAAATAGTATGGGCCTTATATGTGGGATTTTTCATCATTATAGACAAGAATCAAACATGTTATCAAATCTAAACAATGAAAAACATTCCAGGAGTCATATTTTGATGAATAAAGAGATGAAATTTAAATGAGTTACTAACCCGAATCATTAGAAGCCAAGATGATGATGATGAAGCAAAATCTTCTAAACCTAGAGAGATCTCTGTAGTAATTTTGTCTTAATGGGAAGAGAACAAAATCAGAGTCGTGTCTCTCTGGTTTAAGGATTTGCCCATTTATTGACGGGAACTGGCAACCAGTTATTGGAAGTTGCCAAAGTTATTACTAAAGAGCCCAGGATTCTTTAGTAATAATACTTAAGGGCTCTACACAATGCATATATATAATATGCCCCCCCCCGGCACACAATGTAACTGATATTAAATAGGTCCACATAATAATTAATTAGACCACTAAGGACCCTTAATCGAAATATCCACATATTATATATTATAAACCTCATATTAAGTCCACATAATCATTAGTATTAAAAAATGCCAACAATCTCCCACTTGGACTTTATATGATTATGAATTATATAATACGAAAAACTTTAGTGCGCGCATAAAATGCTATATCTGAGCTTAGAAATATCACGTCCAATCTGGTTCATTAATCACATTAGCAAAGGATCAAAACGGCGTTCGTCGCATTTGTTCATGACTAGACCTTTAATGGTCACATTACTAACGTAATTAACAACATAGATTAGGTGTGGATGTGTAGCTTGGAAATTACATGTTATGTGATCTAAACATGCCTATTTCCAACTAATCCAGCGACTCCATAGAGTCTAACTTTCTCCAAATGATTCCTCAATAGAAAGTTGTAGTACTGAAGTTCAGAATATTGAGATGAAATACATACTTTTATTAAAACTTAAAACTTGTACAAGATTAATACAAAATATAGTTATGTTCAAAGAACATAAAATGAAGGATCCAATAAAATGACCAAATAAACTCCCACTAATCAATACTATCAAGGGGTCCTAGAATCCCCATACGGACCACATGTTCACAAAACACTTTAGGCGGTAAACCTTTAGTGAACGGGTCAGCTATATTGGAGTTTGTGTCAATGTGCTCAATGCACACTAAACCATTCTGAACTCTATCCTTTACCGCAAGATACTTTATGTCGATGTACTTAGACTTCGAAGAACTTCTGTTGTTCTTTGTGTACAACTCAACTGCCTTATTGTCACAATAAATCTTCATCAGTCGTTCAATATTATCGACCAATTTCAAGTTAGAGACAAAATTTCAAAGCCAAATAGCATGATTAGATGCTTCAAAGCAAGCTATGAACTCTGCTTCCATGGTTGAAGAGGCTATAAGAGTTTGCTTAACGCTTTTCCAAGAAATAGCTCCTCCAGCCATCATGTAAATGTATCCGGATGTTGATTTTCTACTATCAATACATCCAGCTAAATCTGAATCGGAGTATCCTACAATCTCTAGGTGATCGTTTCTCCTGAAGGTGAGCTTGTAATCCTTCGTCCTCTGTAAATATCTCATAACCCGCTTTACAACCTTCCAATGATCTAGACCTGGGTTACTCAGATATCTGCCCAACATTCCTACAATAAAGGCCAAATCTGGACGTGTACAGACTTGTGCATACAAAAGACTCCCAACTGCAGACGAGTATGGGATCATCTCCATTTCCTTCTTCTCAAGATTCAATTTTGGACATTGGAGCAAACTAAATCTATCACCTTTTGCCACAGGTGTGTCTCCTGGTGAACACTTTTCCATGCCAAAGTGTTGGAGAACTTTATCGATATAAGCCTTTTGAGAAAGACTGGGGATGCCTTTTGAGCGATCTCGGTCTATCTGAATACGCAAAACAAATGAAGCATTTCCAAGGTCTTTCATTTCAAAATTATTTGAAAGAAATACCTTAGTTTCATGTAACAGGCCTATATCACTGCTTGCTAGTAGAATATCATCTACATACAACACCAGGATAAGGAATTTGCTCCCACTCATCTTGAGATATATGCACTGATCAATGATATTTTTTTAAAGCCAAAGGAGGTAATAACCTCATCAAATTTCCAGTACCATTGACGGGACGCCTGCTTTAAGCCATAAATGGACTTCTTTAGCTTACATACAAGCTGTTTTGAGCTACTTGACTCAAAATTATCAGGTTGTACCATATATATGGTTTCTTCAATGTTTCCATTAAGAAACGCTGTTTTTACGTCCATTTGGTGGAGCTCCAAATCATAATGAGCTACCAGAGCCATGATAATCCTTAGAGAATCTTTCGTAGAGACTAGCGAGAATGTCTCTTTGAAGTCTACTCCTTCCTTCTGTGTAAAGCCTTTAGCGACAAGACATGCTTTATATCTTTCAACGTTACCTTTTGAGTCTCTTTTGGTTTTAAAAATCCATTTGCAACCAATTGACCTCGACCCTTTAGGTAACTCGACAAGATCCCAAACATCATTGTCAGTCATAGATTTTAACTCTTCCTTCATGGCCTCAATCCACTTTTCACAATTTGAGCTCGTTTTGACTTCATGAAGAGAAGTTGGATCGTTTTCCAACCCTAAGTCATATTCGTGCTCATTAAGATAGATAATGTAATCATCAGAAATTGCCTTTCTTCTTTCTCTAGTGGATCTTCTAAGTGGCTCCTCAAGTTGAGGTTGTTGATTTGGAACTTCCACAGTTACTTCCTCTGTTTCCAAAGGTGCTTGTCCAGCTTGTATAGGGAAGGGTTCCTCATCTACTACAGAATTAGTCGGTGGTATGATTGTATTTGATGAAATACCTTGATTCACGGGTTGAACAATGAGAGGTACTGTGACTTGATCATTGTCAGTAGTGACTATAGGAGAAATATTTGCATACTCCTCCTCAAATACAATTCCTTTATTTTGACTACTTCCACTGTAATCAACATCCTCAATGAACTTAGCGTTCCCTGTTCGAAGAATGCCTTGTTTGAGGGATCATAAAATTTATAACCCCTCGATCTTTCAGAGTAACCAACAAAATAACAACTAATTGTCCTCGAGTCAAGTTTCCTTTCGTTAGGCTTGTAAGGCTTAGCCTCAGCTGGACAACCCCAAACATGCAAGTGCCTAATATTAGGTCTCTTGCCTGTCCATAACTCGTAAGGGGTTTTAGTTATTGCTTTACTTGGTACTCTATTCAATATATAAACTGCAGTTTTTAGGGCATCGCCCCATCGTGACTCTGGTAAAGAAGAATGACTAATCATGCTTCGTACCATGTCTTTGTGGGTACGGTTTCGTCTCTCAGCTACACCATTTTGACTTGGAGTTCGCGGCATGGTGTATTGAGGGACTATACCCCACTCACTCAAATATTGGGCGAATGGTCCTGGACGTTGTTCTCCTGAACCGTCGTATCTGCCATAGTATTCACCTCCACGGTCAGATTTGACAGCTTTAATCTTCTTGCCGAGTTGGTTTTCAACTTCAGCTTTGAAGATTTGAAACTTGTCCAGTGATTCCGAATTCTCCTGGATAAGGTAAAGGTATCCATAGCACGAGTAATCATCGATGAAACTAATAAAATAACGTTGTCCATTCCATGATGCCTTAGGAAATGGACCACATATATCTGTATGTATTAGTTCCAACGGTTGAGTAGCTCTATATGCGCATTTACCTCGTTTGTTTGTTTGTTTGCCCTTAACACATTCTATGTAAATTTTATATTCAGAATCATTAAGGGAGTCAAGAATTCCTTCAGACACAAGTCTTTTGATTCTCTCCTCAGAGATGTGACCTAATCGTTTGTGCCACAATATGCTGGAATTCTCATTAGCTAATCTCCGCTTTGTACCCAAAGTGCTAATATGTAAATTTTCATCACAATTGGACTTTATGGTGTTCAATAGATACAATTTATCAATTAAGTTACCAGTACCAACAATATCAAACTTTAGAGAAATACTAAATAATCCATTTCCAAATGAACAAGTAAAACCAGATTTGTCCAGACAAGAAACAGAAATTAAGTTCCGTCTAAATGACGGTACACCAAAAGTATTTTCTAAATACAGATAAAAACTAGTACATAACTGAATTCTAAAAACACCAATAGCTTCCACTTTAACCATAGTTCCATCGCCCACGAAGATGTATCTTTCACCATCAGACGACGTTCGGTAGTGGAGACAATACTGCATAGTGACACTAATGTGAGTAATAGCTCCTGTATCTATCCACCATGTGTCACTTGGTACAATAGCTAAATTAACTTCAGAACAAACAAAGTTCAGAAATATATCCTTCTTAGCACGCCAAGCGGCGAATTTGGAACAATCCTTCTTCACATGACCAGTTTTTTTTTACAAAAGAAACAAGAAGGTCCTGAGACCTGTATTTCTTTTCCTTTAGTCTGTGATGTTCCACCTATTGCAGTTGCTTTACCTTTAGCTTTGTTTCGCTTAGCAAACTTCTTGACTCCTGAGGTCGAGGCTAAGTGAGCACTTTCAGACATTTCCCGATTGATCCTCTCTTCTTCCTGAACACACTGTGCTATAAGCTCATTCAAACTCCATTTATCCTTCTGAGTATTGTAAGAGATCTTCAGTGTGTTATACTGAGCAGAAAGTGAAATGAGGATCAAATGAACAAGGATGTCATCTGATAGTTCCAAATCTGAGTTCCATGAGTTCGGAAACCAGATTAGACTTCTCCATAATGTACTCTCTTATGTTCCCCTTTCCTTTGTACCGCATGGTGACAAGCTTTGTTAATGCAGTGCTTATCTCCACCT
This sequence comes from Eschscholzia californica subsp. californica, assembly GCA_002897215.1. Taxonomy (NCBI): domain Eukaryota; kingdom Viridiplantae; phylum Streptophyta; class Magnoliopsida; order Ranunculales; family Papaveraceae; genus Eschscholzia; species Eschscholzia californica. The sequence goes on along the minus strand of BEHA01001410.1, from coordinate 439,294 downwards.
TCTCACTCGCTCTGAAACGATAAGAAAGTTGCTTAAGGAACTCCTTAGCACTCGTCTCAGTCAAGCCACTGCTTATTGAATCCAGAATTGAGTTTTGCATGATCATTAAGCTCATACGGTCAGACCTTTCTCATT
>BEHA01001410.1:370864-407880 GCA_002897215.1 Eschscholzia californica subsp. californica | reverse complement strand
ATAATTGTGAGTTTGTTCAAAGAGTTCTAGGGGCTCTTCATCTGACTCAACAACTCCAATCTGCTTTTAACAACTTCCAGGAATGGTTTGATAACTACCACATGCTAGACATAGGGCAGGAAACTTCTCACTCACTCAGGATTATTGAGAAAACATCAACTTCATTATGACACATATGGAAATGTAGATGTGTTTTAGTTTATCAGGGAAAGCAACCTCATATCACCTCTTTGGTGATACAAATAAACAGTTATAACTAGTCCCAAACTACGACACTGAAAGCTCATTCTCTCAGTCTATTTCCAATGCTCAACAATGGATTCCCCCACTAGAAGGAAGTATTAAAATCAATTATGATGTGTCTTTTATGAAAACAAACCTAACTTCAGCGCTAGCTATTATCATTCATGATCATACAAGAACAGAAATTGGACGAGAATCGATCCTCACCAGCTCCAGATCAGTAGACGAGGGTGAAAGAAAAGCAACAGAACTAGGTGTTTTTTGGGCTAAAAGACATGGCGTGCGAAAAATCATGTTAGAGGGAGATTCTATTAACATCAACAACTTTTTGAATGGATTCTCCAACTCCATGCACTGGACAGCTAGGCATGTTTTAAGGAAGATCAAGGAAAGCTCCTCTTCTTTTGATATGATGAAATTGTTGTATGTAAATAGAAGCTTCAATGAAAAAGCTAACTCCCTAGCTTTAAGCACTAGGCAAGAGGAACAAATCACTCTACTTGTCTTCCAAATTGCTACTTCTCTCATCATAGCAGCAATGTACGGATTTATGATATGAATGAATAGAATGCTATGGTTGTTACAAAAGAAAAGTTTAAAATAACTGTTTTTAGGAATGGAAATTGATTTTGGAGAATGTTATCGAGCCCTATGATTATCAAATAACATTGTTATCGTGTTTGGGTCACAATTTTAAATTAGAAACTATTGGAGCTGAAACAATATTTTGCCTTTAATGTTTGTAAGGGAACTGATATTATCCTATTCTCTTCATCTGACTTTCACTCAATGCAATTTCTTCAAGCCAAAAACATGGTTGTTTTTTCATTCATATATAACTTTCACCTTTCCAACCAATATTTTTTTTTCGTTATTTATTTAGAGCTATTCTTATTGTAGGTATTCTTTCAGAGGATCAGGTCGCCTTAAGCATCTGGTGGGCCAAAAACGTGTTAATACAGGAGTTCTCTGTAAGTTTTTCAATGGATATCTGAATATTTGATATCCGATCTGTATTCGAAGTTTGAAAAATTCTGAAATTTCGGATATCGGATACGGATTCAAATATTCCTTATCGGATATTGGATACGAGTACACAAATATCCGATACGATAAATATCCGTATCCGATAACTAATATAAAAAAAATAAAAATTTATTAATAATATATAAAATATATGATTGAGATTTATTATTTAGATCTAATGGTTAAAAATTTAAACTTAAAGTATAAAATTTCGTTTTTGTTTCGGATATCAGATTCAAATATTGATATGTAATATCCATCGGATAATTATCGGATTTCAGATAACTTGACCGATATCGGAATCGGATATGCCTATATCTGATCCCACAAGCTACCATTTACAAGCCTAGTTTTTTGATAAGGAACCGTGGCCAGCCAAAGGGCTTGAGATATTTTCAAGCATAGTTATATCTTTCTAGTAGTTATCTTAGACTGAAGGTTTTATTTAATTTAAATGTGTATTAATAGATATTTATTAGAGTAGTTATTCATATTACATATTTGACTATATATATATGTATATTCAGTATTTTAAATTTAGATAACTACTATTTGTAAGTCTGTCAAACACTTTTGGATTTCTAGTTACCCAAAGGGTGGAAGTTATTAAAAGTATGGACAAGTCAGGTTATGAATTTTGTATGAAATCATATTCCATTGCTATCATGCAAACTACAACATTTATCAGTTAGAACATAGGCTGTTAGCGGGCGGCCATTTCGTTGACTCGGGTTAATGACCATTGACCCGAGTTCTCTATAAGCACAAGGTCAACTAATTTGGGTGAAGTTCACATCTGTTTTCTTCTTTTATCTACTTCTTCCAAAACAAATTCCTTTTTCTTTTAAAACAAAATCCTAGGTTGCACTACTACCGACATTTTCCGACAACCACATCGACACCTACCGGCGGCCACTCAAATAAACAGATCCATCAATCCAAGTGTGATATTCATCTTTCAACTGTGTTATATCATATTTTTAAAAGAAGTAAAGGTCCACTATAATCGATATTCTTAGGTCCCGGATCAGCTGATCCGTTTTGTCATCTTAGGTCCCGGATCATCTGATCCGTTTGTCTCTTAGGTCTCGGATCAGCTGATCTGTATGGTCCTCTTAGGTCCCGGACTGGTCCAGTCCGTCCGATAGATTTTTAGGGCAAATTAAAATTTTCATCTTTCATCTATCCGTCCTCATCAAATGATTGTTGATTCTAACACTTAGAGAGTGAAAGGATTGATCGAGAGCAAAATTTGAGATTCGGTTTTGACCTTTAGAAAGAAAAAATAAAGGTTTTTATGTAAATTCATTTTCAAATTGTGAGATTTAGATGGAGGTTAGGGTTAGGTTAGATGAGGTTGGGTGCTTACAGATGAGGCCGGTGTTAACAGAGAAATTAGTTGTTGGGTCTGGTGCTAATATAGGCCGCCCGCTAACAACCTTTTGGCCCGGTGCCTTTACAAGTACTTTGTGGCCGTTGGTAGTTGCACAAGTAGGAGAAGCAATTTACAGAGCCGGTTATTTGCAGATACACTTTTTGGTATTTACAGATAGTTTAACTTTATCACAATTTATTAGATATTTAGAAGTAGACCCATATTTTCGAGATAGGTCCTTTAATTTAGAATTCATCTAAAATCCTTCGTCCATAGATATTTTCCCTTCAAAAAATCCTTAAAACCATTACTTCAACTTTCCATCTTCTTCACAAGGATAGACCCTTTGATTTATCTTGATGTATTAGAGTTTCATGGCTTCTGTGTAGTTAGTCTGATTATGTTATGATTTTTATTTAGAAATCTTGAATAATATATACTCATGGAAGTGGATTTATCTTTAGCTCTTTAGGTAGGATTTTACTACATTTAGCTAGGGTTTCATGGCTTCTTTTACTAAGTATTAAGGTTTGCTGGTAGGATTCTTAAGATGATTGAAATTTTTGGTTGAAATGCATGGAAGAAGATGAGATTTTGTTGCCACATTTTTCGTTGGTTCTTGTCGAAAACATTTGGGTTTAAGTTTGGTGGTTCCATCCGAAAATCCATCTTTTTTTGTTACCATATTTTGTTTATAGTTTTTGTTCACATTTGGATTTGGCTGGATCTTCAGTGTTGTTATGCTCTTCATCGGCTATAATATTTTTGTCCTCATTTCTATTAAGATCCGGTTAGATAAAGTGAAATGCACAAGTTTAAAGTTCGACAAAAGTATAAATTGCAAAATAAACAAACAGTTTTTTGAGAAATTTTTAGTACCAAATTTTTTTGATAATAACGTCACCAAAAATGTTCATCGTTCTAAGCAGAATTTTACCAAAATTTTGAGTCATTCACTTAGAATGTTGTTATAGGAGTCCAATGAAGAGTTGTAGTTGCGTTCTTTAATTTCAAACTCTTTCATTCATGAAGATTCTTGACCACGAAGCTCCTCTCGTAATGCAACTTCCTCATTGTTAGTTTCTTCCATTACTAGTGTTTGTGGTAGGTGATTGTGAGTTGTTTGTTCCTAGTTGTGGTGGTGATTGTTGGGGTGGTGGACAGTGGCAGACCCAGAAAATTTTCATTGTGGGGGCACTTTTTAACTATAATAAATATCAAATATGAAAAATCAAATATCGGAACTAATGATGGATTGTGAGAGTAATACACTCTATAACAGTTTAGTTATTGTGTTATAAATGAATCGTCTAAAACTACACATATCTCGGTCAAACTAGTGAACACTGTATCTTACGGACTTATGGGGAATCTCTCAAAATATTTGACTACCGTTGACGTATGACTTTTTTTGACAATGATCTCGTATAAATATTTAGTCTTAAATTCACATTTGAATTATATAAAAAAACGTTAATTCTCTATAGAAAATATTAACAAACTTGTTTATCTTGAAAAGAGTCAACACCATTTATTTTTTTGAGAATCAACTACGATCTACGTTAGTCATTACAAGGCATTGATACATCATGTAGATGTGATGAGCACGATAACCACCTAATTTAAACCATAATGAAAGAGGCCTAAAGCCCGCAAATTTATTACAATATTTACTATATATATTGCCTAAATTACTTGGGATAAACACCATTTATGTTCCTTAAAGAAGTTAGTGAAAAGAATATAGTGGAAGACAATAACACATAACACAGGTTTAATTTCCAAAAAAAAAAAATAACACAGGTTTAGAAAAACTGTGGGGTAAACATAGAAACTACCAAAAGAATAGGAGCTCAAAAAGAGAAATTGGGTCCCAAAAGAGAGTTTGTAAAAATTAGGGGCAAACACCAAAGTACAATGGAAAAAAACAAATAATTTGGTAGTAGGGGATTCGAACCCAACTCTCTTGGGTGGATTAATAAGCATGGTACCAACAAGCTACACACTCGCGCTCAATGCTGTACTTTTTGTTTATGTAGGTTAAGTAGACCTAGCCAATAATTGCGTCTTACATCTCGGACCTGTGAGGGCACGTGCCCCCGCAGGTCCCTGTGTGAGTCCGCCCTTGGTAGTGGAAGGTGTTGGTGATGGAGTTTAAGAATGAAAGAAATAAAATATCTTCTGTCTTTTTGTGATTTATAAATAACAAAGTGATGTTTAGAGAGAAAAGGAAAAAGTTTCAATTGTTTTGACTCTGTAAAGAGCCAAAATAGCTCTGTAAATATCAGCTGCCATGATTGTCAACATTCATCACTAAACTTTGATGAGGCTAGCACATGGGCTTCTTTTTCTTTTAAGGGTCAGATCTTGAACCCTTCTTTTAGTTTTCACATTAATTCATGTTCTTTAATTTCACTGGGATCTTGATGAATTTTTTAGTTTCACTTAGGTCTTGACATCACTGGCACCATTCTACTTTATATTATTATAACATTGAGTAGAGTTGAAGGTGATATAAATACTAAAAGTTATTTATGTTTGAAGTGAAGTTGAAATTAGAGTTCATATTGACATGGATTCATACTTAACTTCATATTTCGTGATTTTATATGGGGAGAAGTCAGACTAGGAGAGCAGTCATCTCAGGGTGAACTTACTACTTAGATTCTTTCAGCAACTATCTGCTCCTCATTTAGTTACCCAACATTTACCTTAGGCACAATAACTGGTACACCAGTGCTGCGTCCTTTCCGGTCTCCTCGTATTAGAGGAAGGTCCTCTAACAATTCAAAAAGAGATTTGAATTGAATTGCTATTGTTAGACCAAGACTCTGTTGACACAAGGTATTCCGACGATTCTCACGATCTGAATCTACAAAGTAACTTTAGACGCTATGAAAAGGTTCTCTAAAAACCGCAAATATTACCTATTTTATTTATGCATATAGTGACACGAAAAAATATATGAGAAATCTAATTCACTAAATAACGAATTTATGAACTTTTGAATTTTAGATGGGTACACAAATATTGGACTAGTATAAGGTAATGTGGGATGTGAAGTGAACTTGAAAACTAGGGCTCACTTTGGTGTGGAGCCCTGCTTAACGTGGGTGATGGTGCTTGTCAACTTTTTCTTTTGTGGGCAACGTGATGTCAGATATCAGATAGTCTTTGGTGGCAAGCTAGATAAAATTATTGATTTTCTATGTTAGGTAATCTACTTTTAAGTTGAAAAATTTCACCAAAAGAGGCACTAATTTGATGTTTTTGCCGTGAAGAAACATGCAAATAATTGTCTAAGCAAGAAACCTCCTTTATACAGAGGTGGGATTAACTACCCAAAGAAGGTCCACCAACATTTGGTACAATGGTTGGACATTACCTCTTAAGTTCGTGAGGTCGTGAGATCAAGTCTCGGTGAAAGCAGTTTACCATCAAAATTTATCTCATGTAATTTAGGTAATAAATAAAGTAAAGGAAGAAGTACATGGGCTTTCACCTCCTAGGATGACTTTAAGGGTTTATATGGCTTTTAGAACTCAAAATGTTTTAATTGGCAGTTATAGTACTTAGCCTTGATTGAATGTATTCACCAAGAGGATAACCTGATTCCATGGCAATACCGACCATTCGTGCAAGACACACATCAATTTGAGGACATTATCGAGTCAGTTCATTTCCTTCATTGTTATGGACATTGTAATTTTGTTGCTCATGAACGTGCTAATCTGGTTCTCTATAGAAACATGTCCAGTTTACGGGACATGAATAACATTCCAGATTGTATCAAGTATTGTATTGATGATGATTTAAATTAATATGAAATGAAGTTTCTATTTAAAAAAAAATATCATGTTCATGATGTATCAATGCACATTGAAATGTGATGAATCTTGGAGTCCTCTAAAAAAAGTACCAGAGAAGTAAATACACATTTTTTTTTTGTTGAGTAAGAAGTAAATACACTTAATTGAACAATGAAAATATATGATGGGTGCTTTCATCCAATAGGTCGGGTCGGTCACGTAGTTGAAAATATGAAAGAGAGATTTTATAGGCAATGTCCAAACTTGTTATAGGCAATCTCGCTAAAGGCAATACCTAGTTTGGTTAAGAGGAGTTGGGTAAAACACCCAGAATTGACCCAAGTATAAGAACCTACTCCGGGACAGAGAAACAATACGCAGCAGGTCCTTTGCTTAAGGTTTGTAAGTCAAGAAATGAGAACCACCTCAATTTTTTTAGTAATTACGGAAATGCCAACAAAATATCCCAAGACCCGTCCCATCTCCATTAATTCCTTCTTTCCACTTCTCTTTACCAGTTGTTTTTTTTTTCTCTTTCTCCAAAAATGCCTCTTCTTCCCACATCTCTTTTTTACTGCCAATATTGCAGAGTAAAACTTTCAAAAAAAAAAAAATTCAAAGAAGTTAATCTCCTCCAAAGCTACTTGGATCTGGGGAAGAAACGCACATAACTGTAAGTATCCAATTAGATTTTAAACATCTTTATTTTGTTTTTCTTTATAACCAAAACAGAAAATCTTTTGTTGATTTGGGGAAGAAATTTTCATGGAGTTTTGTGTTTGTTAAAAATGGTTTTTCTCTCTTTCTCATCGACATAACTTAAATCACATTAACTTTCTCGTTTGATTTGAGAATCTTTCCTGGGTTGATTTTTTTTTCAAAACCCTAAATCGAATCAATTTTTGTTTGATTTTTATTCAAGAACCCTAAAATTTAAAAACTGTTTGTTTATTTTAAGAACCCTAAAATTTAGAAACTTTCTAGTTTCGTTATTTTAAGAACCCTAAATCTGGAAAAGCTTTCCTCTTTGATTTTATTTAAACACCCTAAATCTGACGAAAACAATTTATTTCAGTTTTATAGGAGAAACCAAAATTCGACAAAAAAAATCGGTATAATCTTTTTGGTACATAATTTCTGGTTCTGCAAGTTGTTTTCTTCCCGGTAAATAGTTTTCTGTACAACACATAATATTGTGTACCTCTAATAAATAAATTTATAGTACATAAATGGAGGTAATAACACATTTTGGCATCTGGTTTGTTTAGTATGTTATCATTGTTTTTTTTCTATCCACCTAACTGTTCTTAGAACATTACAAAATCTACTAAAATGTATTCTTTGGTTCCTAATACATTGTTCAGTTGGAAATGATACACGTTATGTTCTCTGTACATATGTCCATGAACTTAATATGTTATAATGTTTACACAATTTTTATGTTCTAGGCAGTTTCCTATACATACTTTTGTTCCATTAACATAGTTTGCTCACTGAACATGGTTTTACAAGGTTTAGTTCTCTCTACTCATGTTGTTCCTGACCACCAATTTGTTCTTTTCACACATATTTGTTTCCGGATATAATTCTGAGTATGTTATTGTGATCTAGGCAATTTCTACCCAATTATTTTGTTCTAGGCAGTTTCTTATACATATTTTTGTTCCCCGTACATAGTGTGTTCACTGAACAAGATTTTACAAGGTTTAGTTCCCTGTACACATGTTTGTTCCTGGGAAATATTTTTGTGTACACTATATTTGAAATGTGAATGAAAGTGTATTTGTCTTTGTTGTATTCCATGTACATAATTCATTTGATGGTGCTATTAGAGATGTACTTACCACTAAATGTTCCTCTTTTACAGTAAGCACATGTGGAGTCCACTACCTCTATTGTGACTAAGCAAAAGAACGCGCCAACAATATGACTAACATGATAAGAATGAATCTCAAGAGGGATGGAGAAAGAAAACTGAAGATGAATGTCTTAAATGCTGTTGTTGTACTAAGTGTATACATTCGTTTAGTACCAGCTTTTGTAATACTTACTGTACTTTTGGTCATGCACTAACGCACCTATAATGTATTGCACACAAATGTATGTTTTGAAACAATTATATTTTGGTCAAACTTCTATAATAGATTCTTGTGCAAAATTTGAAATAAGATACATCTCTTGACTTAGTTTAGAAAGCGTTCAAAGTGTACATTCGTAAATTTACAGCACATTGTGAAATGTGCAGCACATTTTCATATGTACAACACATTTTCATATGTACAGTACATTTTCATATGTATTCCACATAGAAGTTTACAACCCCCATTTTGAAAGGGGCATTTTGTAATGTACTCCACATTTTGAAATGTAGTGTAAATTGGTAAATCTATAGTACATTTTCAAATTTACTCCACATAAAATATTGCACCCTACATCATAGGGTTTTTCTTGAACTTTACAAAACATACTATGTGAAACTTCCAAAATACAAATGATAGTAAAATTGTACAAAGTGAAGCTTCAACAGTAGGTTCCTGTGCGAAATTCAAAATAAGATACCTCTCCTAGCTTAGTTTAGAAAGTGTTTAAAGTATACATTCGGAAATGTACAGTACATTCGAAAATGCGCGGTACGTTTTGAAATTTACAATAAATTTGTGCATGTACTCCAAATGTAATTTTGCACCTACATTTTGTAATGTACTGTATATAAAATGATCCACCCCATATTGGATAACAGTTCTTGACTAGGATTACAAAGTGATCGATGTGTACACTTTTAGATCTGTTGTACATAAGCGTTTGCACACTACATTACAAACGATTATATGATTACATTTTATAATGTACTGTGCATGTATGGTAAATAATATGTTACACCATAATGTCAAGGGAAATTTTAAAAGGCCCCCCCGTTTTTGTTAAAAGGCCTCCCCGCTAAAAGCGCCCCTCATTATAACCCATTTGGTTATAGGGCCCCCTCTACAAAAGAGCACCTCCTTCATCAATATTTGACCTAACGGCAAAGTTAACGCCGTTAGGTCAAACTTAACCCAAGACCGGTGATGTTGACCACGCCACATCATCATCTTCTCCGGCAGGGTCGCCGGCCGGCGACCTTCAAATTTTTTTGTTTTTTTTATTCTCTCTCTTCTCTCTCTCTCTCTCTAAGAACAATTTTTTTTTTTTTAAACTCTCTCTCTCTACAGATCTAGAGAGAGAGAGAGAGCAGATCCAATGGATCTGTTCGCAGACCCATTAGAGGTCTGCGAATAGACCTTTTGAAGGTCTGTTCGCAGACCCTTTGGAGGTCTGCGAACAGACCTTCAAAGGGTCTGTTCGCAGACCTTCAATGGATCTGCTCTCTCTCTAGATCTATAGAGAGAGAGAGTTTAAAAAAAAAAAAAAAATTTTTGTTTTTAGAGAGAGAGAAAGAAGAGAGAGAATAAAAAAAAAATAAAAAATTGAAGGTCGCCGGCCGGCGACCCTGCCGGAGAAGATGATGATGTGGCGTGGTCAAATGATGTGGCAGAGAGAAAATGAGATGGAGGAGAGAAAATGTGGGTGAAATACACCTTTAAAGGGGGTTTTTTTCACCCATTCAAAGAGGGAGGCCCTTTAACCAAGCTAGGTCAAAGGGTTTTTACTAAGTCAACGAAATCATGGGGAGGCCTCTTAACAAAAACGGGGAGGCCTTTTAAAATCTCCCTAATGTCAATATTCCCACACTAAGACAATGACAAATAATAACGGGAACTAAACAATGTATGGTAAAAGTTTCTGTATACAGTACATTTCAATATTCCCCGTGAAAGGATGCTCCCGACATTACATACCTTCTCCTGACTAGGTTTACAAAGCATTCCAAGTGTACAATTGTAGGCGTATTGTACATAGAAGTACAAACCCTATATGACAAGCATTCCAACTACCATTACCATGTTTTCTGATGTATTCAGACCAGAAGTTCATCTTCTTGAGGAGTCAATGGACCTTCTAGAGAGAGAAAACAAAGAAAGAGATGTAAAGGGTAGAGAGAGAAAGATCGAAACTTTACAAAGTTGTTTAAAAGAGGAAAGACAACTTAAGGATTTTAATTTTTCATATTGAAAAAAATTGAAGCAATAAACTAGAGAAAGAAACGTAGTTTGAAGGATAAAAGCAGAGGGAGAAGATTAGAAGTGATATGGTGCCAAAAGAGAAATGGAATCAATTTTAAGAGATTACCCAAAGTGATTTGACATGTATTAAATGCATTGTGTTCCATCAGTCAGGAAAAGAAGATGGTGCAACCCGTTTTTCCGTGCAAGGGTAATATAGGAATAAAAAAGGAAAAAATCAGGAAAAAATCTCTTTTACTGACGAGTGGACCTGCCCCTCATATTTCATATTTGTTGGGGCGGAACTTTGTTAACCCCCTAATATTTGGTCCTCCACCTTATTCTTCCTTTGGTTAAAGACAATGTGTGTTTAAAAGGCAATGTCGTAACCAAGGTTTGACCTAATGACACCGGTCGTTTTCTTCTTGCTTCGTCCTTCTTCCTTCGTCCCTCCCTCCTCTTTCTTTTTCTTTCCTATCTTTTTCTTGCCTAAACGTATTACTGAGTAGATGGAATTTCGGCTCTTAGATTACGACCAAATTACTTATGCTTGTGTTGATGCTTGTGTTTCTTTTAAGATGGCTAGAGTGTTGATGAATATATAGTTTGGTAAACAAATGTTTTAGTTAAGGTTTATATAAATATCACTGTATAGTTAGGGTAGTTTGATTGTGGTTAAGGTTTAGAGCTTTTGTGAAAGGGGGTGAAGTTACTTCTGACGACATATATGGTTGGTTTCTAACTTTTGATATGTGAAACTTGAATTTGTTATGTTCAATCAGTATGTGCGTTTTCTTCTAGTTTGATATATATATTTGAGTGTTAATTCTGATAATGGGATTCAAGTTACATTATCACTCTGGTCTTTGGATAAGTATGATTGGAAGAAATTCTTTGGAATTGAATGTGGGTAAAAGACAGAAAATTCATTAGATTAAGAAATAAGAAAAACAAAGTTGTTCTTCCCAATATTGTAGTGTATAGGGGAGGAAGAACCAAGTGATGTTGTAGTCGAGAAGGAGAAGAAGATGAAGTAGGAAGGAAAAAGATAAAGAAAAAAAAAAATTAATTAACAAAGGAGAAGATGATTTTGTAGCATTGCCTTTAACCAAACTTGGTCACCATAAATTGACCTAGTCAATTTTGCAAATAAACATTGCCTTTAACCATAAAAGACATTGCCTATAAAATTTCCCAATTTGAAAATCCCATCCAAATTTTATGTACACTCTTTATTTATTTATTTAGTTATTTGTTTATCCAGTAGGAGGTCTTCATAATAGGGTCATGATTGAAAATTAGTTAGCCCCCGCTAAATTCTTATGTACATGCTCATGGAATCGTAGACAAAACCAACTCATTGTGTAAGTTTTTTTTGTTGGAAATTGATTACGATGTACGATAGTCATTACAATGGCGTTGATAAATTAAAGATGTGATAAGCACGATACTGCCAAATTTAACAAGAACATGCCTAAAGTCCAACTAAACTATGACCTAAAACCCAACTACATTATTTATACTCTAATAATTCCAAATTCAATAACCCAAAAATTTCACTTCCTTTGGGATCAAACTCATGACCTACGAGGACTTTTGAAGTATATGTCAACATTTTAAACCACTTGAGCAACCAAATGTTGAGTGTGTAAGCTTTTCAAATGGGTCCCTTGACATTTTTCTAAGTAAACTTCTTTGCCATATGTAAACATGACTTCTAGCAAAAACATATTTAACGTTAAAAACATGGGTTATTTCCCAAATAACCCCCAACTTTATGACCAGCTTCCAGTCTGGCCCCATATTTTATCAAAAATACCTAGATGACTCTATTTTTCAGTTATAATTATATGTCCGTTAATTAGTCATCACCTCTCTCTGCCAACTCATCCTCTCGCCACCTCATCGTCTTCAGCGACGAAGGTCATCGACCGACGAATTTTCCGATCGGCGACCTTTAAACATAAAAAAAAATTCTCTGTTCTCTCTCTTCCTTTCTCCCCTCTCTATCTCCATCTCTTATTTCATAAAAAGCCTTGCTCCACGGGAAGGTGAATGAAAATCTAAAGAAAACCGATACCTTAAACAAAAATCCATCCCCACCTAGAATTTACAATTTCAATTGGAATCTCTTAAACAAAAATCCATCATCTTCTCTCTCTCTCTAATCTCTCTCTATGAAATTCTGGTGAATTGAAGTGATATGAAGATCTGGTGAATTTGAAGTGGTATGAAGATCTTGAGCTTCAATTACAGAAACCCTAAGGTACCAAAGTTTTGGTGATTGATAAACTTTTGATCTAGTACGACTAACATAAGGTGCATAAGAACTCCAGGATTCAGGAAAAGCATCATCAGATTGATTTCCCATCCAAACTGAAAGTTTGATTATTAAGAGAGAACAAGTAATTGATTGAAGAACAAAATAATAATTAATTAGATTATTGAGAGAGAATAATTTGATCGTTCCTCTCACGGTTGGTGGAGTGGAAGTGACGCGAAGTCGATTTGCTCTGTGAGAAGCATCGGTTGCGTTAATGCCCGCTTGATTCATCTTCATCTCCGGCTGAAACCCATTGTTGATTCCGAATACACTCGTCGGACTGACCAATTCATTAGGCGATACTTTACTAGGATTAGGCAATCCTCCATTATCTCGAGAGTGCGTTGTATTCTATTACTAACCCCCAAACCAAAGAGAGGAGGAACAAACAAAACCCTAATTTCTTCCAATCAGCAGCGTTCCTGTGTTGCTGTAGATCTATCTATGAAATTAATGATTTTAAAAAGATAAAATGAAAGATCATCTCTTCGTTATTCTTGTCCTTTGATCATACCACAGACCTTATAATTCTCTCTCTCTACTTTTTCTCTCACTTTCTCTCTTTCTTCTTTAATCGCTTTCCGTTCGGAGTTTTGAACAATTACGTGGTTAAAAGCGAGATATTAGTTAGAGAGAGAGAACAGGTGAGAGAAGAGAGAGGAATAAGAGGAGAGAGAATTTTTTTTTTTTTTTTATGTTTGAAGGTCGCCGACTGAAAAATTCGTCGGTGAAGACGATGAGGTGGCGAGAGGATGAGATGGCAGAGAGAGGTGATGAGATGGAGGAGAGAGAGGTGATGACTAGTTAACAGACATATAACGGTAACTGAAAAAGGAGACCATCTGGGTATTTTCGATAAAGATGGAATTGAAATATTGTATGAATGGGCTAGGCAGGAAATTGGTATACTTTACCATAACATTCCTCTAGTTTGGAACCGGTATGGAATTGATTCAATATGGAATCATGAATAGTCATTAGCTCAATTGGTACATAGTAATCTACACTTTATACTTTGTTTTTCTATATAGATAGGTAATTATTTATCTGGAGAAGTCTCAGCAAGGATTCACTTTAATTAACCGCATATTTTATTGTATGAATGGGCTAGGTAGGAAATTGGTCATAAAGTTAGGGGCTACTTGGAAAATAACTCTAAAAACATTAGTTAGAAAAATATAGAACTAAGATTTCACGTCAAAATAAACTAACATAAACTCGAAATGTTCTAAGTCAGTGTTCCATCTTGGGAATTGGTGATTGCAAGAATTATGCCAGGATAATTATGCCTATTGAATTAATCCAATATATACTTTCTTTACAATCTTCCATTGCCAATGAGACACTGAAAAAGTTACAGTTTTGAAATTAAAGTGTCCTGGGCAACTCAAAAAGAAGAAATTTTGCTTATTAAAATGGACAAGTTAAAAAATTAGTTTGGTAATGCAAATTTCTTTACTTCATTCAAGTTAAAATATGACCTTTTTATGATCTAAATATTTGTCATCATTGACTAAGTCAAGAACTCAACGAAAGACCAACAGTCAAATGGGTCAATCCATGTCCAAATCACTAATTAATGAAGTGAATCTGAAAGAGCTCTGTCACTTAAGTCCCGAATAGGGAGGTTGGCACGAGTTTCTTAAGTGACTTAAACCCTGCTCTGACTCTAAACTGAATCAGGTCTGCACGGGTTAACGCTTCTTTCTAGTCTTGGAGAAGTAAGGGAGGTCTGCAAAAATCAACTTGGTCCTTAAGCCTGTCCCGCCTCAAGGTATAGGAAGGCGAATCTGGGTCGAAGTTTTCCCAACCTAAGCCCTGATTTGATCTATGGTCCGGAAAAGAAAGTAACAATCAACTAGGCAAGTGAGGCCCACACGAGCTTCATACAAAGCCTAAACTAGGCTAAATGACTTGAAAGGCACTCCAAAAACCAAGTTTCTATACGCAATCATGAAGGAATTCCATCAAATTTGAAAGATATGCAAACAAGGAAAGTTATCCTTTTGAAGACCATTTAAGCGTGGTTTCATCAAAGCCAGTGGATCCTTGCCGCATCTAAACTAATCACTACAGTCGGTCAACCGAGTCAATATACACATACCAGGTTCGCGCTTATCAATCATTAAAGGTTCAAATTCTAAACTCAGACTTTGTGTTCAATTCTTTAACTGCAAAAGCACCCCACTGACATTAGCATCAGAGATGTTTTTGATTTTTTTTTGCATGTTTCGTCCCCCCTATTACGGGAAGAAGTCATTATATGGCTCGTTGAGTTACTGGGGCCTGAGTGATAACCTCAAACTAATTTTAGACATCATCACCTTTAAAATTTAATTTTGAATTCTAACTTAGGTGTCGTTTGGAAACACAAAAATAAGTAATTTTTTACTTATTTAAGTAAAAAAGGTGGATCGGTTTTAGGAGACAGAAGTTCCCGGTGATGTCATGAGGATACGATTTTTTCATCCTCTCCTGTCAACCGAAAACCTAGCCTCAATCCAACGCTATACTTCGTCTCCATCCTTCTCAAAGTTGATCTACCATAGGAAACCATCACAACCTAGTTCTACAAATCATTACCCCTTAATAGTTTCTCCTCAGTACTGCAAAAAGATCTTAATATGTAAGTATAATAGCATATACAACCAGATCTAATTGGAGAAGACCTAAATCAAACCAAGACCAAGAAGACAGTAGAAACCCCCTCAACCAACAATAAACGTCACCTTTTAGAGAGGCGATTTTTCTCATCTTCTTTCAACCGTAACCCTAGCCCCAATCCAAAAATAAACGTGATCTTCATCCTCCTTACCATAAATACACTGATATCAACCCTTGGATCGGGTTGGAGAGGACTCAAATCAAACATTCGAGTAAACTATACTTTATGTTCATCGAGGAATCCACCAATCAAACCAGGAGCAAGAAGAAAGCAGAAATCCCCTCACTCTAGATTTCATTCATGGTGTGTTTGGATGACGGAATCATGAATCAGCGGATTCATGAGTCCTTTGGATTCATGAATCAGCGGATTCATGACTCCTTTGGATTCATGATTCCACGAATTTGTGAATCCAAGTAATATTTTTTGGTTTGTTTGACAACTAATAAGAATCTTATTATTTATTATTATTTAAGTATTTTAAATGCATCTTTAAAAAAATATTGAAGAAACTTTGTTCTCCAAACTCGTTTCATTCGAGAACCCTCTGTTTTCTTCATAATTTTTGTTCGAGAACCGTTTTTCCAATTTTTTTCGTAACCAAATATTTTTATTTCAAAACTAGTTTTCCCCGAAAGCCGTTTTTTTCCTCGAATTTTTTTTTTCGAAAACCATTTTTTTCGGTAACCGAAATTTCATGAAAATCGTTTTTTTCCGAAACTGATTTCTTTTTTCAAAAACCGATTTTTTCCTTGATAAAAACAATTCGGTAAAAACAGTTTTCATGAAGTAAAAAAAAGTTTTCAAGAAATTCCAATTATCTAAAAAACGGTTTTCGAGAAAAAAAAACAATTTTTCGGTAAAAACAGGGTTTCGAGAAGAAAAAGTATATTTTCGGGAACAAAAACAGTTGTCGAAAAAAATCAGATTTTGGGGAAAAACCCTTTTCGGAAAAAACGATTTTTGAAGGAAAAAATGATTTTCGAGAAAAACATTTTTTGGAAAAAAATACGATATTTGAAAAAAATAATTATTTTAAAATAATAATTTTGTAAAAGGAATTAATTTTTTGTTGATTTTAAGTTTGAAATCTAGGTTTATTAATCCAAAATCCTAACAAATCCTAGCGGGTAGGGTGGGATTTTAGTCTAATACAAATTTTCCTGATCAACCATCGAATTGTGAACAAAAATAATACAATCATCTGCAAACAGTAGATGGTTGATCTCGAAGTTGTTGTTATTACTCGGGAAACCCAGGAATTCGCCATTACCATTATTGGAGTTGATGAGACGACTGAGCCCTTCCATAGCCAGAGTAAAAAGGAAGGGGGAGAGAGGGTCTCCTTGCCTAATGCCTCTGGTAGGCAAGAATTTATGACTAGGGCGTCCGTTCACTAAAACTGCCATAGAAGAAGTCGAGATATAGTTGTATATCATGCTTATCTAGTGTTCTGAGTATCCTAGGTTTCTCATTATCTCCATTAGGAAATTCCATTCCAGTCTGTCGAACGCTTTCGACATGTCTAGCTTGAGACCAAAATAACCTTTAGCGCCTTTCATCTTTTTGTATGAGTGAATGATCTCCTGACCAATAATGATGTTATCTGTTATTTGTCTGTCTGAAACGTATGCCGCCTGGAAAGGGGAGATGATTGAGTTCAAAGTTTGTTTGAGCCGATCAGCTAAGATTTTAGAGATAATTTTGTAGGTAGTGTTCAGTACGCTTATGGGACGGTAGTCTGCCAGACTATTTGGCGTTGGTGTTTTCGGGATGAGGCAAATGTGAGTGTGGTTTGTTTCATTTGGAAGCTCTGCGATGTCGAAGAAGGTTTGAACCAAAAAGTAAATGTCGTTGCTGACTGTGTCTCAATTAGACTGATAGAAGAAGTGTGGATATCCATCCGGCCCAGGCACAACTTCTTTTTTCAACCATTTGATGGGCCGATCTATTTCTTCGTGTTCTGGTTTACTATTAAGTTCTTGATTCTGAGTGTTGGTTATTATAGGTTTGAAGAGATGTAACAGATTCAGATTACTAGCAGGGTTAGTAGTAGAGCTGATGTTTAGGAGGTGAGAAGAGAAGATGTTGTGAATGTCGATGATATTTTCCTGCCATTCTTCATTCTTGTCTTTGATTGCGAGGATACGATTATTCCTACTTCTCTGGATAGCCTGAGAGTGAAAGTACTTTGTGTTCTTGTCCCCCAGCGTTATAAATTATTTCGCGATTTTTCCTTCCATAGGCTTTCCTGGAGTATATACAGCTCCTCAAGTTTCGTGTTGAGGCGTATAGTTTCTTCTTTATTTTTACATTTTTCAAGGAAGTAATAGTCTTACTTATATTTTTTTCGATGTTGCCAAAAACGTTTTTATTCCAATTTGTAAGTTGTTTACTTAAGCTCTTGAGATTGGTTTGAATATTATCATTCATATGGTTTTGTTTGTTTCTGGCCCAATTGTCTGCAATGAAATCGTGACATTCCGGATGCGACATCCAAGTGCGTGCGAATTTAAACGGTTTGGCCTGACTTTGATTCTGATCCTGGATCGAGAGGAGAATCGGCAGGTGATCAGATCCTACCGAGTCCAGATGGGTAATACCAGCGGAGCTGAATTGCTGAAGCCAAGGATGATTTGACAGGGCCCTGTCTAGTCGCTCATGTGTAAGGTTTTCTCCAAATTGTCTATTGCTCCAAGTGAAGGGATTTCCTTGGAAACCCATGTCCATAAGTTCTAAGTTGTTGATAATATTGTCGATTTTTGGCAGGTGCGAGTGTGAGATGTTTTTGCCTCCGCTCTTTTCGTGAGGGTCGAGAATGACATTCAGGTCTCCTATAACCACCCAAGGTTTATCTGGCCCTGGGTTAAGATCTTTTAACTTTTTCCACGGTTTCATTTGGTTCTTATGATATGGACTCCCATAGAAGCCAGTGATGATGGTTTGATTAGTTGATTGGTTTCCCGGTATTTCCATATGGATAATGTTGTTGTCGGAGTAGATTATGTTTGCTTTAATGTGATGTTTCCAGAACATCACCAAACCACCTGCTTTATTGATCGGTTCGATGAAGTGGCTAGCGTACGTTTTGCCAATTCGAATGTTTTTATTGATGTGTAACGATTTGTTTTTTGTTTCCGAAAGGAAAATAATGTCTGGTTGGTGTTTGTTAACGATATTGAGTAAGTGTTTCTTGGTGGTAAAAGAAGAGATTTCATGCACGTTCCAGCTTAAGATAGTAGGGCTTAAGATCGGGGGTGTGAAGACCTAGCACCAGACAGATAGCAGCCGAAAAAACAAGTAGAAAAAACAGTAACACTAAACTAGAAACCAGGGGATATACAAACTAAACAGAAACCCTAAAAAATCAATCAAACAACAGTGATCACAGAAGAGGAAGAACAACTGGAAGAAAAAAATAGGAATAGAAGTATAAAGCAATAAGAAAAAAAAACCAGAACTATAATGGTAAATACCTACTGCATAACACAAAGGAACAAAGATTCAAGAGTGTTGAGCATAAACAAAAAACTGATCACCACTAACAAACTACACCTCTAGCCCTTCATCTATCTTATACTAGATGATGGAGAAACTTGAAGACTCCAAAAAACAGTGCTCAGTAAAACCTACCGAGATGTCTCAACACACAAACATCACCAAAAAGAAAAATAAGAACAGTATGAAGAAAAAAATAGGAATACAAGTATAAAGCAATGAAGAAAAAAAACCAGAACTATAATGGCAAATACCTATTGCATAACACAAAGAAACAAAGATTAAAGGGTGTCGAGCATAAACAAAAAACTGATCACCACTAACAAACTACACCTCTAGCCCTTCATCTATCTTATACTAGATGAAGGAGAAACTTGAAGACTCCAAAAAACAGTGCTCAGTAAAACCTACCTAGATGTCTCGACACACAAACATCACCAAAAAGAAAAATAAAACAGGACAGAGAATAACACACTGAAATAACTAACTAAGAAAAGACTAGGCTGTTCATCCATTCCTTCATCTCGAGCATCAGAAGAGTGGCCTGGGGATTCCAAAAGAGAATCAACAAATTTGTGGCATCTCCTTTCTTCTTGGCTATCGATAGACTCGGGTGGAGGAAAATACCAGCTAGGAGGGATTGAATTAGCCTGATCAAGAGAGACAATAGCACTTCCAGGAACACGAGCTACACGATACCCATCTGATCTCGAACTGCTACCCTGAAACTTCTCTTTCTGTTTCTTAGAAACAGATTGACTGACGTCCCCTTCCTCTAGCTTAACTTCCATCAGAATCTCTGTTTCCTTTCTCTTATCTTTCTGTCTCTGAAAATTCAATGGAGTATTAGCTTCTTGTGAGCTTGGAGAATGGACCACAGAAATAGCCCAATTGCTGGCAGGGATGGATGTCGGAAAGCTGGTATCCATGGGAGAACCAGAAGGTCTATTGTTAGGCTTGATGCATGGGGTAGCAGGGTGTTCAATGATTCGACATAAGTGACAAATAGCCTAAGGAAATCTCAAGTAACTGAAATTAACTGGTCTTCCTCCGTCAGTAAAGATGGAATTCAGGGTGGCCAACAAAGGAGTGCGTACATCGTACATGAATTGGATACGAATCAAACTATTTGTTACCATACTGAAATTTTTTGGCTGAATCTGCATTACGTACCCCATGCAAGAGAAGATGATTTCAAGATCTTGTCTGTTCTGAATAGCTGATGGTAGACCAGCAAAACTGCACCACATCGGCTCACTCATGAGTTTAGGGACCTCCTCACCTAGGGGAAAATCCACCTCTTGCATCACCACCAACCATCCTCTGATTATCCATGGCATGCCTTGGTTGATCTCGTTCATCACTATTTGGCTTCTCGGTTTGATCACGAAATGGTTTGGGCTAGTATCTGCTTTGTTGATGGCACACTCTCTGAAGAATTGAGATTGTGTTGAAAGGTGCTTTCTGATAAAGCCTATACCAAAATCATATGGACAGCATAACCTAGCTACGAACCCAGCAAAGATATCTTGAAGATCTTTGCTAACTGAAGGTTTAGAATAAGTTATTGTGAGGATTCCATAGTCAGAGATGTTCATTTGGAGGGCCATCTGGTTTGAAAGGGAGTCTATACTGAGATCTTGAGAAGGAATCAACATGAACAAGAGAAATAAGAGAAGAGGAAGAAAGCTAGTTTTTCTTTGATTTATGGTATGAAGGAGAGATAAAGAAGTGGAGATTACTGGTGTGGATGGAAGGGTATGAGATTTTAATCATCATTACCTTGCGTGGAACTAGATGAATGAACTCAGACGTCAACTGGAGATGAAAAGGTTCCTGCTGTCCTAGGGAAAAAGCGATAAAGACAAACATGCAACCACTTGTGACAGATCGAAGGAGGAGACCAATCCCTAAGCCCCAGGGGTGAAGAATCACGAGATTACGACGCACACTCGAATCAGGTTAATGAACAGCCTAGTCTAATCTTAATTTATTTTTGACACATGTATAACAAGCAAAGGAATAATCACTACAGATGTAAAAGTTAGAGAGAGGTTAAGAAACTAACTTGGTGTTAATAACCTCGTTTAGATCGCTACTTCTCGAGAGTTGGTGCCTTGAATCTTGCTAAACTCTTCCTCTTCCGATCTTCTCTGTCTATCTGACTTTCAATGGCAGTAGCTTTGTCTGTAGTTGGTTTCTGGTTTTAATTTTTGGATGTATAATGATTATGGGTGGTTGGTGTTTGTTTTTTCTGGTTGCATGTAAGTGTGTGATGGTATAGTAGCTAAACCATGCAGCTAAAGGAGAGTGGTTTTAGGGTTTGTCCGGAGAGAAAGGAGGGGGAAGGTGAGATCGCTGGCTGACGTCACGCGACTCTTTCTCTCTCCTCAAAAACCCATTATCAATAGTTGTTGTTCCATACAATTTAGATACTTCTAAAAACCCAAATCATAATTTCAAACAACTTCTAAAAATCAATGAAATCAACTCTTTTGAAAACTTTCCAATACCGAAATCAATCAAAATCGAATCTTTTCAAACTCTTTTGAATCGTCAACTTTGAAAACCAATTTCAAAACTTTTAAATCACATTTAAAATCATTATGATTGAAGCCTAAAACACTTTTAGACATAACTATCTATCTAATCAATCATGGATTAGTCCGAAACTTAGCAAAAATTAGCTATTTGCAATAGGCTATGACGCCACTGTTGGGTTATGATGACTTCTAGTGTTCTAAGCGGAATGTCAGACATCTAATGTCTAACACTAGTATTCCTAGGATCACATGCATAAGCTAATAATTAACTAAGAGTTAGAGATTACCTTAATCACTAAATTTCCCTCGAACCTTTCCAATCGAATGTGAAGACCAAGAGCTCCAAGTGTTGCTCCTCTACTCAAGACACCCGAATGATCAATTTGATCTCCCACCTTGTTGCTAGCTAGAACACCAATGGTGGTTTCATTAGAAGAATACTTCTTCTTTAAGACTAGATAGATAGTTGGGAATGATTTCTCTTTCTTTCTCTACTTGATGTTGTAGAGAAGATAGCTCCTTGAGAATTTTTCCACACCTTATTCAAGTCCCCAAGGTTGTGTTTGATATTAGGGAAACAATTCCATGGAAATAGAAGAGTTTCCATGGAAAGTTTTCCACGGAACATATTTTATGGAAATAAAAATTCCTTCGTTTGGTTGTCATTCGTTATTTCGTGGAATTGCATAATTCTGTTGTTTGGTTGACAACTTATTTCCATAGAAATGATTATAATATTTCCATATTTTTTTCAAGAAAAAGAACAAAAACATTGATTAATATTTAAAAATAATAACTTAACATATATAAATCAATAAAATCAAACCTAATTATTACTAAAAATATAAATCTGAAGTCAAAATTTATGTTAAGTCAATAAACACTAATCTAGCAAAGTCAATAAAATATCAATATCCTTCGACAAAAATAACTTAACATATATAAGTCAATAAAATCAAACCTAATTATTACTAAAAGTATAAATCTGAAGTCAGAATTTATGTAAAGTAAATAAACACTAATCTAGCAAAGTCAATGAAATATCAATATCCTTCGACAAAAATAAACGCAAGGTCATCCTTAACCAACCCAATCTTCTTCCTTCCGACAGGGATAAGAAGTATTGGGCCATCCATGGGTCTCAAGTAATCAAACTTTAGGATCCACTTTTGATCATTCTTGAGTAATCAACCGCCAAGTAGTACTATCTCTCTCTCTCTCTCTCTCTCTCTCTCTCTCAATTTTAATCTATATGAAGCTATAGTACTACCTGTACTACTAGTACTACTGTCCATCTCTTCCTCTCTAAATTTTAGTCAATAAGCTATACTACTACCATCCATCTCTATTTCTAGTATGTAGGTTCAACTCTTTCGGTTTTAAGTATAGTAAAAACATAAATAAATCTATGAAAAAACTTTTGATTCTTCCTTTTTTGTGTAAGCAATGACTAGTGAGATGTTGATATTAGTAGTAAAAAATAGAGATGGTTTATATGAGGGTAAGAAATCGCGGGTCAAGAAGTCAGCTGGACCGGGTCTTTGACCGGACGTCGAACCTCCATGTGTTAATATTTTTGCGGGCACCGACGACGTCTTTGGGCTCAACCTGTGACAAAACAACACACGTGACCGTGAGGTCTTAGGGGACACCAGGATGGTGCCGGCCTAAGGGGGCTCCGACGGTCAAGTCAATAAGCTTGCAAGAGAAGTAATATGTAAGAGAGTGATATCCTTGGAATGTTATCGTTGGTTGGATAATGGTCAGAGTTTAGACACGGCTCGTAGAGTGGCCGGAGCTCGCTCTCTACGGATGACTGACTTGATTGGAGAAAGAATATGACGACTTATGATGTCTGTCCTTGAGTGAAGCAGCCCTGGAGTGGTTTTCCTCATCCAAGGGTATGTAGCGTAAATGAGTGGGAAGCTTTGAGGACCTGACCGTGTAAATTTTCACGTGGGATAGATAAGGAGAGCTTGACCTCCAGGAGAGATAAAATAGCCTGCCTACTTGATTCTCAGGAGAGATAATGGTAGGTCTCCCTTCCTTTGTTGTCAGTCGCCCTAGAGAGAGAAAGTAAAGGTCGACCTTCCTTGGTTATCTAGTCCCCCAAGAGAGAAAGAAAGTAATGGTTGACCTTCCTTGGTTGTCATATGATCGAGTGTGTTAGTCGGGAATTCGATGACGATGTTGAGTCTGCACTCGATGTGTTTGCCTGAAATCAGATGATATTGGAGTGTTTGATAGTGAAATCAGTGGAGTATGGGTATGTTCGGCGATCCCCCGATGATCCGTATCATCATCCTCTTGGTCCTTTTATAGGGTTTGTGGTCGGCCGTTACCTGTCGTGAGCTGTCGCCTTCAATGGGGTAACGTTTGGAGCTGTCACCATTAATACAAATATTGTAGTCCGTTAACGGGTATATTCGGGATCGTAACGTCTCCCTATGGATATGCGAAGGGAGGTCTATTGGTGAGGCTGGACCTCTTCTTCCAGGGCTGGAAGTGGTTACGTATATTAGCCTGGTGAGGAGGCGAGGGCGGACCTCTTCCTCCAGGGCTGGACGTGCTTCTTTACTTTGGCGTTGCTTCGGGGTGCCCGAAGATAAATGGGTCGGGCCCATTTTTCATTAGTTCATGGGCTTGGTCACTGAGTAAGCCCATTAATCGTGAATTTCTTGGGGCAGTCCTGGTGACGTGTTTTGGCCCATACAATTTGTCCCCCCACTCTCTAAGTTGACGGAGTGCGGAAACTTAGAGAGTAGTTTGAAGTCACATGGCCAATTCGCAGCTCGGTTTTGTTGCATTTGTAGTTGAGTTCGTGTCCCATGGGGACTTGTCTGTGAGTGGTGTCGCGTTTAATGAGTTAGCTCGGTGTTCGTGGGTTGGTAAGGTAGCGTCGGATTGATCTGGTTTTTGCTGTTGAAGTCCTATAGAAAATGGACCAGAGAAAGTAATCTGCAAAAATAAAATAATTTGCAATATAAGAATTACCCGTCTGAAAAATACGATCATTGGTTCGAAATGAAGTGACAAAACATGAAATTTTCGATTACTAAAAGACGTGTCACTTGACAAAAATAAGTTAAGGTAACTAGACGTGTTTTAACAGAGGCTTCTCGTCAGTGTACTGATAGAACAAGCATAAGCTGACCAATGCAAACGATGCCGTGAAGAACATTCGCGAAAGGTGTTACCTGCTAGTGTACCCGGAACATGTGTTGATGGACCTAGAGGAAGTACAACGTGCGCTTTGATTGAAACCCAATGCAATGGGTTAGCGAGCAAACTGACTATTATAGTGGGCGACCAAACAAACTGACTTCCTACGTGCGGGTCCATTACATTTGTAAATGTAAGTGTGAGCAAGCAAACTGACAAAGTCAGGTTGGCTTGCCTATGTGTGGGCCCATTACATTTGAGAATGTAAGGGTGAGCAAGCAAACGGACAAAGTCAGGTTGCTTGCCTATGTGTGGGCCCACTTCATTTGTGAATGTAAGGGTGAGCAAGCAAATTGACAAAGTCAGGTTGCTTGCCTACCACCCCACTTGGGTTGTACATATCTTTATAAATTACATGTATGCTTGCTTTTGGTAGACCCCACTTGATAGTGTTATGCATGCATACATGTGTAGTTATATGTGTACATATTTTTTTATTTTAAAGTGTCCATGTCCTTTTTAATGTGTATTTAGTTTTGGAACTTCCCTTTTTATTGTTTAATTATAAGGTACGTAACCCATATGTGCATCATGCATATTATTATTAAAAGTATAAATACCAAAAATAAAAGGAGGGTACATACCACATGAGTTCGAATGTTCCCCGATATTATTTACTTTAAATATATATATATATATACCGAGTAATGTCGTTTCTTGGGATGAATGATTTATCGTCCTACCGACCTAGTAAATGTCGGTTACTTGTTGGGATCTTCTGACACAAATTTTCTAATCGAGGCGGGCTCGTTAAGCGGGACTACCAATCAAGGTAAGGTATCCGTCGGGTAGCCCTGACATAAGATCTTAATGAGGCGGGCTCATAAAAATGGTGGGACTATCGATCAGGACAAAGTATGTACCATGTAGTCCTTATAAAAGTATTTTTAATGAGGCGGGATATGACTATTAATCAAGGTGTTTGCCTTGTAGTCCTGACATAAATTTTGGATGATACAGGCTCATGAAGCAGGACTAAAAATCCAGGCAAGGTATTTACCGAGTAGTCATAAATTTTTTTAATGAGACAGACTCAGGAAGCAGGACTATAAATCCAGGGAAGCTATGTACCAGGACATTAATAGGTATAATGAGATAGGCTCATGAAGCAGGACTATAAATCTAGGCAAGGTATTTATCGAGTAGTCCTAACATATATTTTTTAATGAGGCAGGCTCATGAGGCAGGACTACATATCCAGGCTCATGAGGCCGGCTCACGAGGCAGGACTACATATCCATGCAAGATATTTACCGGGTAGTCCTGACATATATTTTAATGAGGCGGGCTCATGAGGTAGGACTGTCAGTCAAGGCAGTCCTGACATAAATTTTTGATGAGACAGTCCCATGAAACAAGACTCATGAGGCGGGCTCATGAGGCTAAACTACATATCCAGGCAAGGTATTTACCGGGTAGTCTTGACATATACTTTAATGAGGTTGGCTCATGAGGTAGGACTGTCAATCGAGACAAGGGCGTTGTCAGGTGGTCCTATGTAAATTTTTAATGAGGCAGATCCGGAGTTCCTGGCGAGGAGGACCTAGTGCTCTTGGCGAGGCACGTGATGTTGTCAAGGCAGGTCTTATATGCACTTGACGAGAGGGTAGGACTACCGATCAAGGCAGGATGTCTGCCTGTAGTCCTGACCTAAATTTGTTAATGAGGCAGATCCAGAGCTCCTGGCAAGGTGGACCTAGTGCTATTGGCGAGGCAGGTGATGCATGGCTGTCAATCAAGGGAAGGCTTGTACGCCGAGTGCACTTGACGCAGACTTAGTGGAAGTTACTCAAATCGAGGCAGGATTGTAGAGTAGGGCCACTGACTGAGACATGGCTTAAAAGCCGAGTGCTTATCGATCGTAGACTTTTGATGAAGCCTGCTGTAATCAAGGAAGGCTTGCAAAGCAGGGCTACAGATCAAGGCAAAGCTTATACACCGAGTGCTTTTGACCGTAGACTTTTAATGAGGCGGAGCTGGTGTGTTGATCGAAGCACGAGCAAGCTTGTCGTTTCAAAGCAAGGAGAGTTTGCCGAATGCTCTTGATGTGGACTTAGCTGTTATGCCGGTGTAGCTCCGCTGATGAATGCCTCTTATTCATAAGGGTAAGGGTATTACCCTTTATAGCTAATTTATATTGTTTGTCTCTTTTATCCATAAGGGTAAGGGTATTACCCTTTATAGATAGTTTATATTATACCTGCATTGTGTTTGGCATGGCCAAAGCTTGGAGTGTTTTTGCAAAGCGTGGCTTGCTTTGTTTGAATGCTCGAGTCAGCGTATATTGAGTGTCGTGAAGCATTTGAAATCCGTGAAGGACGGTGCACTGTTCGTTTGTCCCCCTAGTCTGAGCTTAGAGCTTGAGAAGGTCTAGGGTTAGACTAAGTTTCGTGGCGTTGAAGCCCTTAGTCTGCTTTGCATAGACAAAATATGACTTAAATTGAAACATCATTGTATTTGAAATAATGTTGTATTACAAGAGAAATATTCATGTGCTACGAGCAGTGTCGTTTTAGTAAATATCATTTCTCAACAAGACTTTTACATGTGCTGACGTGAGTAGAACTGAAGTCTGAAGTAGCGCGGAGCTGGCTTGCAGAACGGGGCCGACTTTTGGCAGACTTTAGGCCTGAAGCAGTATGGAGCTGGCTTGTAGAGTTGGGCTGACTTTCGACAGAGTTTAGGCTCTGAAGCAGTGCGGAGCTGGCTTATAGAGTTGGTCTGACTTTCGGTAGAGTTTAGGGTCTGAAGCAGTGCAGAGCTGTCTTGCAGAGCTGTCTTGCAGAGCTGGTTGTCTTCAAGTGGGGCAGATGCGGAGTTGTGCTTTATCCTTGTTTGTCTCTTGGAGAGATAAAGTGATGTCGTCGACTTTTTCTTTGCAAAGTTGTCGTTGTTTCCTTCCGTTTGTCCCCTAGTCGAAGCTTGGTTTGCCTATACACCCCTCAGTGGGGGGAAGGTCGATGGCATAGCCATCGACCCTCCGACGCCCAAGTCAGTAGGTGATATAAAAGATAAATGACAACTTAGTGAAATTTGGTTAGAAATAGTACCGTTTTAGGTGTCTTGCATTCCAACTGTTGTTGATGTCGAGACCTTCTTCTGAGCGGAGCTTGTATGCTCCTTGTCCCACTACTTGGGTGACGAGATAAGGCCCTTCCTAAGTGGGAGCTAGTTTGACTGCTCCTGCCTGCTTGGTGTTCTGAAAGACCTTTCCAAGTACCCCATCCCCAACTTTGAAGGATCTGATTCAGACATTTTTGTTATAGTGAGAGCCTGCTCTCTGTTGGTAGACGGCGTTTCTAATGGCCACTCTGTCTCTTAGCTCGTCAATTGTGTCGAGGTTGTGGTTAAGCTCGACCCAATTGCTTTCTTCTTCGGTCCACTGATACCGTGCGGTAGGGACTCCTGTTTCAGCTGGAATCACAGCTTAAAAACCATAAGCTAATGAGAAAGGGGTTTCACCTGTCGGCGTCCGCACAGTTGTTCGATAAGCCCATAGTACTGCTGGTAGTTGATCTTCCCACGCTCCTTTAGCTTTTTCTAGTTTATTTTTTAGAGAATTCATGATAGTTTTGTTAGAGGATTCGGCCTGGCCGTTGGCTTGAGGATACCTTGGGGTTGAGAAGCTGAGCTTTATACTGAGGATACCTTGGGGTTGAGAAGCTGAGCTTTATACCCCAGTCTTTGCAAAAGTCTTGAAAGGCGAAGCTAATGAATTGAGATTCATTGTCGGTGACTATCTCCTTAGGCACTCCAAACCTGCAAATTATATGCTTCCTCACAAAACTCATGACCTCTTTGTCTTTTATTTGGTGGTAGGCCTCGGCTTCGATGAATGATTTATCGTCCTACCGACCTAGTAAATGTCGGTTACTTGTTGGGATCTTCTGACGCAAATTTTCTAATCGAGGCGGGCACGTTAAGCGGGACTACCAATCAAGGTAAGGTATCCGTCGGGTAGCAAATTTTCTTGTCTTTAATTTTCTGGCTTCGTTTTTGTCCGACGGAAGTTCGTCATATGTCACGTACTTTATGACAGGTGTCATCCAAGTGTCGGCTATGTCTGTGGCTGCTACTTCTGGTTGCGGGCTCTTCCAAACGGCGGGCCATTGAAGCAAGATCAGGGGTATGTCTTGAGCTATTTTGGTCTGTATGGATGAGCCAAGGTTTGCCAAAACATCTACATGCCCATTTCAGCTCTGGGTACCTGCTCATACTTTATCTCGTGGAAATATTTTTGTATTTCCTTCACATGGTCCAAGCAGGCTATCATCCTGGCATCTTTAGCTTGATACGTACCTTGAAATTGGTTGACCACCAACTGGGAGTCGGACCTTACATCAAGGTTCTGGATCCCCAAGTCTTTGGCCAAGGTCACACCTGCAATCAAAGCTTTGTACTCTGCCTCATTGTTAGTTGCCTTAAATTCGCACCTGATTGCTTGCTGGACTATGTCCTCCTGTGGGGAGGTCAGGATGACACCAAGACCAACTCCGTTCATATTACTTGACCCATCCACGGACAAAGTCCACTTTTGAGGGTCTGGCTCAGTGAGCCAGAACAATTCTTTTTGGGCCTGCGCTAGAGAGTCAAGAGTAAAATCGGCAATGAAGTTAGCTAATACTTGGGATTTGATCGCCATCCTTGGTTGGTACGTGATGTCGTGCTCACTGAGTTCGACAACCCACTTAGTCAAGCGTCCAGACATGTCTGGCTTGTGCAAGACATTCTTCATCGGGAAGGCAGTGACGACCACAATAGAATGACATTAGAAGTACGGTCTCAACTTTCTAACGGCTGTCACCAGAGCTAATGCCAGCTTTTCTAGTTGACTGTACCGAGTCTCAGCATCGAGTAAAGACTTGCTGACGTAGTAAACTGGAAGTTGCTTACAGTCCTCTACTCTTACCAAGACAGCACTGACAGCTGTTTCAGATACTGCTAAATAAATGTAAAAGTGCTCACCTGACTTAGG
Source organism: Eschscholzia californica subsp. californica (assembly GCA_002897215.1). Taxonomy (NCBI): domain Eukaryota; kingdom Viridiplantae; phylum Streptophyta; class Magnoliopsida; order Ranunculales; family Papaveraceae; genus Eschscholzia; species Eschscholzia californica. The sequence continues at coordinate 378,101 of BEHA01001410.1, read as the reverse complement.
TTTTGAAAGTAATTGAGGTGAAGTGAGGTACTGTTTTAGTTGTTGAAGCGCATCCTCGCATGTCGGTGTCCAATTGAAGTCTTTGGGTTTCTTTAGAGTAGCAAAGAAGAGATGACACTTCTCGGACGACCGAGAAATGAATCGGCTCAGGGCTGCTACCCTTCCTACTAACTTTTGCACGTCTTTCACACATTTGGGAGAAGGGATGTTTATTACCGATTGTATCTGGTCAGGATTGGCGTCGATCCCTCTATATGTGACTACATATCCTAGTAATTTCCCTGAAGATACACCGAACGAACATTTGTTCAGATTTAACTTCATGTTGTACCTTTTTAGGACCTCAAAGGCCTGCTGCAAGTGGTTGATGTGTTGCGCAGCTTCCAAGGATTTGACCAGCATATCATCTATATATACCTCTATCGTGTCGCCAAGCATGTTGGCAAACATCTTGTTCACTAATCTTTGATAAGTAGCTCCTGCATTCTTTCGTCCGAACGGCATAACTTTATAACAAAAAATACCCCTCTCTATTATGAAAGAGGTTCTTTCTTGATCTTCGGGGTGCATAAGAATTTGATTGTACTCTGAGAAGGCATCCATGAAGTTGAGAAGCTCGTGGCCCGCAGTTGCATCTACTAGCATATCTATGTGAGGTAAAGGGAATGAGTCTTTTGGGCATGCCTTGTTCAGATCGGTGAAGTCGATGAACACCCTCCATTTCCCATTTTTCTTCTTTATGACCACCACATTGGCTAACCAGTCAGGGTAATGGACTTCCCTGACAGACCCTATGTCTAGTAACTTTTCTACTTCCTCGTTTATTACCTTGTTACGTTCAGGTGCAAACCTTCGCCTCTTTTGGCGAACAGGCGGGTGGTTTGGGTCAACTCGCAGTCTGTGTGTTGTAATGGACGGGTCTATGCCTGTCATGTCGGCGCGTGACCAAGCAAAACAGTCGTGTTGTGTAGTGAGGAAGTCTATCAACTCTTTTCTAAGAGTAGGACTTAAATTAAACCCTACCTGTACTTTATGGTCAGGGTAGTCTGGATGGATTTGTACCTCATCTAGCTCCTTTATGCTAGGTTGGTCAGGGTCAGTACTATGTGGCTTCTTAGTCTGTAATTGCTATAAAGGGGTCTTGGGAGATTTCATTGTTTTCTTATAACAATTACGAAAGGCCCCTTGGTCTTCTTTAATCTCCCTGACTCCCCAAGGTGTAGGGAATCGAACTACCTGGTGAAATGTCGACGGTACTGCTCGCATAGCGTGTATCCATGGCCTGAAGGAGTTGAAGGAGATGTCCTTCGACCAAGGTGACAATGCGAACAATTTGTCGGATAGGACAATTGATGTGGAAGATCATCAAGTCCGATTGATTTAGGGATCGTAGAGTTGTAGCTAGAGACCAACTACGATCGTCGAATTACGAAGTAATTCGCGGCTAACTTCGATCGGATCCTACAACGGGTTACACATAAGAGTGACAAATTGATCTAGGATATGACTAGTGGGAGTGAGATATAATCATGGGAGTGTCCCATAAACATATCTCATAGGCCTAAAAAGGAATTAGGCAAAGATAGTACAAAAAGGCCAAAAACAGGGTTTTTGGGCCTAGACCGGTTCGGGTACTTCTAGGACTCGGATTGGGCTGAATTTTGGAGGGTTGGTTGCTGATATAATAAACATTATATCTGCCAATTTTCGTGGTGTTTGGACACCTCCTCCTTAGGGAATTGAGAAAATACCAATAGTTGCTATTTTCGACTATTTCCCTAAATCTTATTCTAAAGGGTGTTTTAGGAAACCTAAAAGGAGGTGGATTCTTATTAGGGTTCTATATAAACACTCTTAGGGCAGAGAATAAGGTGTGGAATTTCTCTCTAAGCTTTCTTACTCTACCACATCAAGTAGAGAGGAGAAAGTGAGCTAATTCCCATTAACTATCAATCTAGTCAAAGAAGAAGGTGTTCTTCTTTTCCAACCACCATTGGTGTGCTAGCTATACAACAAGGTGGGAGATCAAATTGATTGCTCGTGTCCCAAGTAGAGGAGCTACACTTGAAGCTCTTGGTCTTCTTCAATCAATTCAACTAGTTCGAGGGAAAAGCGATTAAGGTAATCTACTATCTCCATTAGATTAATTACTAGTTTTGCATGTGATCCTGGGAATACTACTGTAGACATTAGATGTCATATTTCCGCTATAAACACTAGTAGAAGGGTGTAAATCCCTACATGGCCTACCTAGAATCATGTTGTACGCAGATGGGCAGTCCAGTATGACAAATGTGGTTGGCAGGTTGAGTCCTCCAGCATAGACAGGTAGAGACACTTCACCCAAGGTCTGCTTCTGTTCACCACTAAAGCCAATGAGTACAGTCGATTGACGACATATGCTTGTCTCGTCTAAGCCCATACCCTGTAAAGCATGTGGAAACAGTACATTAGCGGATGATCCATTATCAATTAAAATTCTTTTTACCAGAACGTTAGCAATTGTAAGAGATAGGACGAGAGCGTCATGGTGAGGGTTGACGAGCCCTGTGACTTCGTTGTCTACGAAGCTGATGATCTGATCAGTACAAGCTGGTGTTGGAGCATCTGTTGAGCGTGTTGCAGGGCTATGAGTTATCCTTGCGCTCCTCTTGGCGGCTGAATGGCTGACTCCGCTTACTTCCGAACCTCCAGTGATCATCGAGCATGTCTTTGTTGGGATTGGCGGCTCTGGCTCCTTTATTTGTTCGTCCCTAAGTGCTAGCATCTTCTTTCCTTTGTCTGTTAGTAGGTCCGTGAGGTGCCCTCTTTTTAGGAGCTCTGCTACCTCCAATCGTAGGGCTATACAATCTCCAATAGTATGTCCGTGATCTGAATAAACTCACACCACTTGGAGTTGTCCCTTTTGTCGCTTGGAGTTTTGTCTTACCTGGCCATCTCACGGTGTTGCCCTTACCTTTCATTACGGCTATTACCTCGCTGGGTTCGACATTGAGGTTGTACTCTGGGAGTCTTGCCCTGGGTGCAGCATGGACCTTCTCCTCAGGTCGTCTGGATGGAAGATCTAGAGGTCTCCTATTCTCCCTCAAATTCGGGCGTCTTGGTGGGTATGGGTCCCTGTTGCCTCGGTGTTCTTGCCTCCGATCAGGTCTCTTGGGTCGTCGATCGCTAGGCTGACCGTCATAGGAATATCCTTTGCTTCGGTGGGTCTTGTCTTCTTCCCACCTTATCTCCAGCCAAGCTCTGGATAGTACGTCATCAAGGGTCGTACAGTTGAACTTGGTCAGCTCTTTGTACAACTCTCCGTCATGTAGGAGCCCCTTCCTGAAGGCATCCACAGCTGTCTCAGTGTTGCAGTACGGGATCGACACCTTCTTCCTGTTGAATCTTCCCACGTACTCTCGAAGAGGCTCCTTTGTTGTATTCGGTATAGGTCGCTAGATAATTTCTCTATCTTCTTGCTACTGGCGAACTGCTCAACAAAAGTATCGGTTAGTTGAGCGAAAGACGAGATACAATTGTTAGGAAGATTAGTATACCACTGTAGAGCTGGGCCAATGAGGCTAGAGCCGAAGCTCTTACACATGCAGGCCTCCCTTAAGTCTCTAGGTATAGCAGCAGTAAACATTCGCTGCTTGTAAGAAGCAATGTGGTCAACAGGGTCAGACGTACCATCGTACATCTTCATACTTGGGAAGGAGAACTTCCTGCGCATTTCAACGAGAGGTATGGCATCTACAAATGGTGAGTCAGCATAACTTTAGGGCAGACACTTTTTATATGGAGTTGGAACCCCAGGTATGCGTGTAAGTAAAGCCTCTAGGTCTACTAGCCTTTTTGCCAAGCTCTGCTCTAGAAAATCATCTCTAGGGGAGTACGGATTTGTAGGGATGTAAATCCCATTAGCCTATAACATAGGCACAGTATGTAAATACGGAAGAGCGGAGGAGTAAGGTTCAGCCGTGGTCTGCGTTGTAGGATGTTGGTTGTCATCCAGGTCGGGTTGAGGTACCGCCTACTTCCGTCCTGGTTGACTGCGCCGGAGCTGTCGAGCGAAGGATTGGTTGGTTAAGTACGTCTCCTGCTTCGGTAGTCCTTTCAGCTCGATCTTCGGAATTCGGCTTTGTCTGCCTAGGAGCAACTGGTCTTCGAGGTGGTACGGTTACAGACAGCTCCGTGATTTTTTCCTGCAACAATTGATTCTCGACTCTGACCAAGATGTTCTCCTCTTCCAATGCTCTGTATCGTTGCGTGTTCTCTAGTATTTCAGCTGTTAGCATTGCGAGTTGGGATGCTACGTCGAGTGGACTGTTAGTCATCTCTTGTGCCATTAGGATAAACTCAATAATTAGTAGTCGGCCCCCTCCTTCTAGCGCCAAATTATGAGGGTAAGAAATCGCGAATCAAGAAGTCAACAGGACCGGGTCGTTGACCGGACGTCGAACCTCCACCTGTTAATATTTTTGCGGGCACCGACGACGTCTTTGGGCTCAACCAGTGACAAAAGAGACAACAACACACGTGACCATGAGGTCTTAGGGGACACCGGGATGGTGCCGGCCTAAGGGGGCTCCGACGGTCAAGTCAGTAAGCTTGCAAGAGAAGTAATATGTAAGAGAGTGATATCCTTGGAATGTTATCGTTGGTTGGATAATGGTCGGAGCTTAGGCACGGCTCGTAGAGTGGCCGGAGCTCGCTCTCTACGGATGACTAACTTGATTGGAGAAAGAATATGATGGCCTATGATGTCTGTCCTTGAGTGAAGCAGCCCTGGAGTGGTTTGCCTCATCCAAGGGTATGTAGCATAAATAAGTGGGAAGCTTTAAGGACCTGACCTTGTAAATTTTCACGTGGGTGAGATAAGGAGAGCCTGACCTCCAGGAGAGATAAAATAGCCTGCCTACTTGATTCGTCAGGAGAGATAATGGTAGATCGCCTTTCCTTGGTTGTCAGGTCTCCCTAGAGAGAGAAAGTAATGGTCGACCTTCTTTGGTTATCTGGTCGCCCAAGAGAGAGAGAAAGTAATGGTCGATCTTCCTTGGTTGTCAGATGATCGAGTGTGTTAGTCGGGAATTCGATGACGATGTTGAGTATGTACTCGATGTGTTTGCCCGGATCAGATGATATTGGAGTGCTTGATAGTGATATTAGTGGAGTATGCATGGGTATGTTCGGCGATCCCCCGATGATCCGTATCATCTTCCTCTTGGTCCTTTTATAGTGTTTGTGGTCGGCCGTTACCTGTCGTGAGTTGTCGCCTTCAATGGAGTAACGTTTGGAGCATTAATACGAATATTGTAGCCCGTTAATGGGTATATTCGAGATCGTAACGTCTCCTAACGGATATGCGAAGGGAGGTCTGTTGGTGAGGACGGACCTCTTCTTCCAGGGCTGGAAGTGGTTACGTATTTTAGCCTGGTGAGGAGGGGAGGGCAGACCTCTTCCTCCAGGGCTGGAAGTTCTTCTTTACTTTGGCGTTGCTTCGGGGTGCCCGAAGATAAATGGGTCGGGCCCATTAGCCATTAGTTCATGGGCTTGGTCACTGAGTAAGCCCATTAATCGTGAATTTCTTGGGGCAGTCCTGGTAATGTATTTTGACCCATGCGGTTTAAAAAGTGAAAAAGAAAAGAGAAAACTTACCTTGTTATGGAGATATTGATTCTTTTTTCTTCTTTAGACCAGACAATAGTTTAAAAGTTGGAGGAATCAAAAAGTTTGTTTTTATAGGTAGAAAAAAGTGACTTTGACGATAAACATTAGGATTTGTTTTAACGAAAATATAGAAATAGTTATCAAGTTTCAAGTATCCAGAAATATTAAAATACTATTTCGGGTCCCTACTATTTCCTTAACTTCCACAGAAACTAATTCCCAAGGGGGGGCAAGGAATTAAAAGTTGAGTGTTTCAGAGAAATAGATTCATAAGAAAATTGAAGCTACGGAAATAGACGTTGTTTCAAACAATGGAAATAGCTATTTCCATGGAAATTCTTTTATTTTCATGGAAATATGTTATATTAAACACACCCTAAGAGACATTATATAGAATCCTAGTTAGAGTCCAACCCTAATAAGGTTTCCTAAAAGTCCCTTTTGAATAAGATTAAGGAAATAATGAAAAATAGAAACTAGTTTCTATTTCTCAATTCCTCTCTTTTGGCCGGCCATATGAGGCCCATCTTGGACAGATCTGGCCGGCCCCTATAGGGCCACACAACCAAGCTTGGTCGTGCCCTTTTAAGCTCCTAAACACCCCTTTTGGTGCCCGACCCAAATACCCTTCTTTTGGATCTTTTGTACTATTTTTGCCTAAACTTATTTTAGGCCTATGAGACATGTTTATGGGACTCTCTCATGATTATATGTCTCATCCCTCTAGTCATATCATTCGATCATATAGACATTCTTATGTGTAACCCGATGTAGGATCCGACCGAAGTTAGCCGCGAATTACTTAGTAATTCGACGATCGTAGATGGTTTCTAACTAAACACTACGACTCCTAACTTGATGATCTCCTTCATCAATTGTCCTATCTGACAAATTGCTCGCTTTTCATCTTTGATAGAAGGACATTTTCTTCAGCATGGTGGAGGTATGGGGATAGTGGTGGAGGTACGGTGGTGCTGTAAGTATGGGGGTGGTAGTGGCGGTTGAGATACAAATAGTGGTGTTGGTGGTTGGGATACCATGGTCATGGTGATGGTGGTGGTGGTTGGGATACAGTGATGGTGGTGGTGGTTGAGGTGTGGTGGTGGAGGTACGTCCGTACGGTGGTGGACGTACGGTAATGGCGTAGGTATGATAGTGGTGGGGTTTGAGGTGTGGTGGTGGTGGAGGTGTATAGTGGTGGTTGGTGGTGGTGGCGGTACAACAGGGTGGTGGAAGTTCAGTTGTGGTGGTGGAGCGAAAATAAACAAAGAAAAAATTTTGGTAAAGTAAAATGCGTGCATATGTTGAAGAAAAGTTGCCTAACTTTAAAGTCAAAAGTTCAAAATATTAACTTCAAAAGAAAGTCAAATTTTAACTTAAGTGAAGTCGGAAATTTTCACGTTACCAACCTAACTTTTCTACTTTTCTATTTAAATATACAAAAAAGTGACTTATTTTAGTGTTGCCAAACGACACCTTCAATTGTTGCTGCAAAATGTTCAATTTTGGTGGTACTACTACAAAAAAATTCCAACCATTTTTTTCTTCAATAGCATCCCAAAGGCTTCTAATTTCATTATTTTTT
>BEHA01001410.1:354952-366188 GCA_002897215.1 Eschscholzia californica subsp. californica | reverse complement strand
AGTGGAAAAGTCAAAAAGTTAGTTTGGTACGCAAAAATTACCGACTTCATTTGAGTTAAAATTTGACTTTCTTTTGAAGTTAAAATTTTTAGCTTTTGACTTCAAAATAAAGTAACTTTTTTTCTGACATACATGAATTTTACTTGATGATTTTTTTTTGTCTATCTCCGCTCCACTACCACAACTAAACTTCTACCGTACCATTCTACCCTTACCACCACCACAACAAGCATTGCACTTGCCCCACCACCCTACCTCAACTACCACGACCACACCTTAACCACCACCTTCTTACCACCACCATACACCACCACATCTCGACAACAACCACCTCGTAGCTCCACCTCCACCACCATCCCCGTACCTTCACCACCACCACCACCACCATCACCATACCTTCACCGCCACCACCACCACCGTACCTTCACTACCACCACCACCACCACCACCATACCTTCACCACCACCACCATACTTCCATCATTACCACCTACATATCTTATTCACCACCTTTACTACAATCACCATATCACCACCACCATAACTCCGTCACTATCACTCACATACCCTATCCACCACCATCATCGTATCCCAACCACCACCGCATTTCCACCATCACCACCACCGTACTTCCACTGCCACCATCGTCACCATCATACCTCTATACCACCACCACCACCACCACCATCAAACCTCAACCACCACCACGCCCCATAACCATACCTTCATGGCACCACCACTACCACCAATATCACCACTACTTCCTATACAAGAGTAATCGTGGAAATCATAAATAAAATCAATTAAAATCAAGTATCTTTATGAGAAAGAAAAATAAAATTATTGAAAATAAATTGAGTTACCAAACTAACTTTTTGACTTTTTTACTTTTAAGTAATATTTTTGCCAAATATACTTCTGAAATTTTTTTACTTTTTTGAAGCAAAAGAACTTCTACTACAAGCAAAAGTACTTCTACTTTTCGTTGCCAAACGACACCTAAATGTCAAATATTTTTATTAACATGGCCTAGCTAATTGTAGTTTCGACTGCCCGACCAGATATGTAACTTACAGATCTGCCTTGCATATTTTTTTCACAGAAATGACAGATAATTAAATATTTCAATGAACAATATATTTCGATTGAAAATTGGATAAAAAGCCAGGGTCCCAAAAGTTCAACATTTAGGAGCGTATTCATTTCGGGTAACCCAAAGTTTACGGGAAAATACAACAGAGCTAGAAACGGACTGCAAATAAATACTCAAATGATAAAATAGATTAGGAGAGGGAAATAAATAAGAACCTATAGTTTGCATAATATTTCCCTCATTTATACGACCTTGTTGTTATTTCCACATTCTTATTAGCTGGTCTGAGATTTATATGAACACAGAAATTTAATACGTATTTAATTTTTTATTGTTTATCCGTTTCCCTTTACTTTTCCAAGTTGCACCTCAAGGTTAAAAAATTATATTAATTTACGGAGTTACCTGCACAAATGACCCCAAAATCATATTATGCAGGTGAGGCTATATATGTTGATGACATTCCTTCTCCCAAGGACTGTCTTTATGGAGCATTTGTGTACAGCAAGAAGCCCTTGGCACGGGTAAAGAGTATGGATTTTATGCCCCCGTCACATCCATCCGGAGTTGTTACAATTATTTCCGTTGAAGATATTCCTAAAGGGGGACAGAACATCGGAAGTAAGACAGTGTTTGGCACTGAACCTTTATTTGCTGATGGGGTGACGCAATACGCGGGCCAGATACTCGGCTTATTGGTAGGTTATCTTTTTATTACAAAGGACAAAATCTTTTCTACTGTTACAGTGTTTCTCCATTGTGTAAATTATCAACTTCATACGTGTTTTCCTATTGTAAGTTTTGGGAATGACTGCTATAGGTTGCAGATACACAGAAACATGCAGATATGGCAGCTGAAGGTGCAGTTGTTGAGTATGACACTGAAAATCTTGAATCGCCAATTTTGTCAGTAGAAGAAGCTGTTGAAAGGTCAAGTTTCTTTGAGCTCCCTCCATTCCTTAACCCGAAACATGTTGGAGATTTCTCGAAAGGAATGGATGAAGCAGATCACAAAATTCTCTCAGCAGAGGTGCTACTCATAAACTAATTTTTCATATCTGCTACGAATTAAAAGCTGTGTGATAAACACGGTTGGACTTGAAGGCTGGGTCCAAAAAAAAATAAAAACTCATCCAATTAGATGATTGGGATTTTCAAGTTCAGAAAGCATTTGTATAATTCTGGTCCTCTGGATTTTAGTTTTCGGATACATGGGATTTTTAACAACCCCTTCAAGATTCACATATGAATCTTATAGCATCTTAGAAAGCTTAACCTATCAAATTTCTAAACCATGAAATCCTGATCAGCAGCATACAAGTAAAGGGTTTTCTTATTGTTATTTTCAGATTAAACTTGGTTCTCAGTATTATTTCTACATGGAGACGCAAACTGCCCTTGCTGTACCAGATGAAGACAACTGCATGGTAGTTTACAGTTCAAGTCAGTGCCCTGAGTATGCACAAATTGTAATTGCTAGATGTCTTGGTGTTCCGGACCATAACGTCCGTGTTATTACAAGAAGAGTTGGAGGAGGATTTGGTGGAAAGGCATTAAAAGCCATGCCTGTGAGTTTTCGTCTCTTCATTTTGTTCTAAGTTCCCTTTTTTTCTCCTCTGAGAACCTTTTCAAGTAAAAATTAAAAATTATTAATTTTTATCGATATAATTTCGCAAAGTTCAGACTTGTTAATTTGTGCTTTAATACTAAATTTTGACATGTTTCCACTGGAATGAGTGAATTATTTTGGTTTCAGTTCAACAAATAATTATGGTCCACTTACAGTTTCCCTTCATATCTGACAGATATTTTATTTTTAGGAGCAAATTGTTTCTGATTAGAACATGATAAATCCTTGTAACTTCTTTTTGTTGTGCGTGATGTACTTAATCTTTAGCCATCACCCATTCCTTGTTTTGTCATGTCACTGATAGCATCCTCCACTAAAGTCTTGCTAGCAGAACCACAAATATGGCATTTCCGAAGTAAAAAAAAAATGATATTCTAGCTGTCCCCCAAACAAAATTAACACCTCTTGGCTTTTGCATAATAAGAAAAAAAAACATGCTCTATTTACACTTTTTTTGCACTTAAATGTGGAACCCATATGATAGGATTCTAACTCCTAAGTATGACCCTTTCGGGAAGACTGTCTTCTTCTTAAGTTGACCCCCCTAGAATAAAAGTTTATATTTCCATCATTTCCTGACTTGCATAATATTTCCAAAATTTCTATAATTATATAAATTGTTCCTACACTAACTCAAGTAATATCTTTTCAGTGGGACCGAAGTTTAGGATATTGTGTTCATGACTATGCCTGTGAAAAATTGTATCATAATCAAAGAGCTTAAAGAGTTATAATCTGTTTTATAGGTTGCTGCAGCATGTGCAGTTGCTGCACAAAAATTACGTCGTCCTGTCCGAGTTTATGTCAACCGCAAGATTGATATGATAATGGCAGGAGGAAGACATCCTATGAAAATAAAGTACAGTGTTGGTTTCAAATCTGATGGAAGAATCACAGCACTACACCTCGATATACTTATTAATGCGGGAATTTACGAAGATATAAGCCCGATCATCCCCAATAACATGTTAGGGGCACTCAAGAAGTATAATTGGGGAGCTTTATCTTTTGATATAAAGTTGTGTAAGACAAACCTAACAAGTAAGTCAGCCATGAGAGCACCAGGAGAAGTACAGGCATCCTATATTGCAGAAGCTGTGGTTGAGCACGTTGCGTCTTTTCTCTCCATTGAAGTTGATTCTGTCAGGGAAAGAAATATACATACATATGAGAGCCTCAAGTTGTTTTATGAACATAGTGCTGGAGAACCTCTTGAGTATACTATGCCTTTGGTTTTAGATAAGTTGGCCAAATCTTCAAATTTCCACCTAAGGGTAGAAGCAGTAAAACAATTTAATAGCTGCAATAAATGGAGGAAGAGAGGAATTTCTCGGGTACCCATCTTTCATGAAGTGATGCTGAGATCAACTCCAGGTAAAGTGAGCATTCTAAATGACGGTTCGGTGGTCGTTGAGGTTGGAGGGATTGAGTTAGGGCAAGGACTATGGACAAAGGTAAAACAGATGACGGCATTTGCTCTCAGTCCTGTAGAGTGTGACGGAAGTTCAGACCTCTCAGAGCGTGTACGAGTCATTCAGGCTGATACCTTAAGCTTAGTGCAAGGAGGGTTTACTGCAGGGAGCACAACCTCGGAGTCAAGTTGTGAAGCAGTTCGTCTTTGCTGTAATACCTTGGTCGAAAGACTAACAAAACTCAAGGAGAGGTTGCAAGAGCAGATGGGACCAGTTTCATGGGATAGCTTAATCGTCCAGGTGATTATCTTTAATACTACAATATCTAAAGATCAGGAAGGCTCTGTTCTTTATATGTATGAGGTGCAGTTGGCCAAGTCCACTACGAAGAACTCAGGCGGTCAGGCCTCGTTTTGGCTCAAACTACCAATGATCTGTAGAATTGAATGTCATGTGTTTTAAGGGTGGAAATCCTAAACATTTAGGGATGCTACTTCCTTTACACTTTTGCTTATTATTATTTAACACGTTACTTATTCTTATACCTAGTTTACGTTTACTCTAGCATGATGTCTCCCATGTGGATGATCAACCTAGACCAGAGTAAACCACGCCCTTTATTAGAAAAAGGGTGGTGGAAGTAAGTTTCCTACTGTTCAGCGCTCGCATTTCAAAACTCATTGTGTAGACTGTAGAATATAATGATAGGATCTGGATGAATTTTCTTTCAAATGTTCACTAATTCTACATTCTCACATTAATTCTTTTCTTCCTTTCAGGCACACGTCCAATCTGTCAACTTATCTGCAAGCGCTTACTATGTTCCTGATTTTAGTTCAATGCGTTATCTAAATTACGGCGCCGCCGTGAGTGAGGTGAATTACTCTTTTTACTGATTAGTATATGCTTTACTAGTTCAAAGTAGAAATTTTGTTGTCAGTATCGTCAGATGGTGGTAGTGATGAGTATATCCTCACCTTGACGCCCCCACTTTTCTGATTTATTGTCTTCCTGAGTAACAATAATTAATTTGGCGTCACTCAAATAAGTATATTTTATACTAATATATGAGTTACTGCTTGTTTTAATAGTGATCTAGTATGTACAAACTAGTCATATTGTTCGTGTGAGCGGAAAACCAGGTACCCCAGCAGATGCCCGTACTACGTTTTCCTATCACCAGATCGACCGTCGTTCCCGTCCATAGTTTTGGCAGTGGTCTAATACCAAAACCCCAACTTTAATGCCTGTCGCCTATGTTACAATAGATGATCGAAACCTACGCAGAGTTGTACGACAGGATTGCACGTTACACTAGAAAACATACAACTACTTCCGTTTTACATTAAGAATGTATGGAGTTCTTACATTATGAGAATATTGATTGAACATTAAGTTTCCATTATCTTATCTGTACTTATAATCAGTTGTCGGATTTAAATTGGACACTAATTTTAATTAGTCAATTGCTCGGAGGATAGTAATGTGACTCCATGATATAGATTTATGAACTGATTGAGTCCATCTATGTACATGTATATTTTATATATATTATATGGTTTGGCGTCTCACGGGGAGGCTAAGTTACACCCAGTATGCTAAGCTGTAATTATGAACATGCAGGTGGAGATTGATCTTATAACAGGAGCAAGCACGATATTGCAAACAGATATTGTCTATGACTGTGGGCAGAGCCTGAATCCTGCTGTTGATCTTGGACAGGTTTGCTTAATGGCACTCTTACTACAAACTCGTCCCACTTCTTGATCTGAAACATTCTTACTTTCCTCTCCCCAGTTTTGACCCGGTTTTTCATGAACAAAATGATTGGAACTAATTTTATCAAACTTAATTGATAGGTCCATCGACATTTATTTGATGTGGCAATTCGTGACGCTTGTTATACGATCTAAAATCAGGCTTGTTTAAGAGTCCGAGACTAGGGATCGTTAAGATTAGATCAATTTAATGATTATTCTCAACACACATGTACGATTTATAAAGCTCATAACTGGCAGTTTTCTCTGTATAGATTGAAGGTGCTTTTGTTCAAGGTATTGGTTTTTTTATGATGGAAGAGTACCTGACGAACTCAGAAGGATTGGTGGTATCTGATGGAACATGGAATTACAAGATTCCAACAATTGACACCATTCCTAGAAAGTTCAATGTCGAGATTCTGAACAGTGGATATCATCAGAACCGTGTTCTCTCTTCCAAAGGTAAATCCCCAAGTCGTGATAATATGCAGTATGCATCAGTGTAAGTCACAATATGTCTTGTAAAAGCACATTAGAGCGTCTCGCTGAATCTTACATTGTTAAGAAGACCTCCCAGGACACGGTTGCAGATAGCTCTGTATCTTAAAGATTTGGCTAGAACTTCTTAGTGGGCTCGGCATTTGGGTAAGCCAGGAATTGAAGCCTGGGGTAGTTTAGGGCAGGCCAGTGCCGAGACAAAACCCAGTACCAACTACCATGTCGAAGTAGGCTGTGTGGTGCTGGGTATAGGCTCAATCCGGGGTTATATCGAAAGAGAGGAATGGTCAGGGGTACTAGACCAGACAAATTTCAACAGTAGTTCTCATAAACAATCAATTTTTGTAACAACCCTATTTTTAAATTTTTGGTTTACAACCCAAATAAATACGTCTGCATTATTGGAAGTCTTCCATCTAGGATCACATAGTTCCCAGATTCTGCTTGCTTGAGCTGACTTTTGGTGTTATTTCTTCTTCTTCTTTACCAGCTTCAGGTGAACCACCACTACTTATGGCTTCTTCAGTTCACTGTGCAACTCGAGATGCCATTAAAGCAGCAAGAAAACAGCTTCTTTCCTGGAGTGGGTCAGAACCGAACGATGCATCATCTTATTCAACATTTGACTTGGAAGTCCCTGCAACCATGTCGGTGGTCAAGGGGCTCTGCGGATTTGACATCGTCGAGAAGTACCTACAAATGCACTAAATATCGGGTTGTTTGCCTTTTTTGATGGGTGTTTGTTTTTCAAAATCAAGAATTTTCTGGTATACTGAAATGTTGTTGTAAACATGAAGGAGCTCTCTGTTCAAACATTTTTTTGATATCCTTGTAAAGTAGGGGTGAGCATCGGTCGGTTTTTTTCGGTTTTGGCTCAAGCCGAAGCCGAATCAATAAGTGACGGTTTGACTAAATCGTCGGCCGAAGTCGAGCCGATCATTCGGCCGGCCGACGTGGTTCGATTCGGTTTGGTTCGGTTCGGTTGAGTTCGATTGATCGGTTAGCCGAACACAATTTAGAGAAAATTGTAAACTAATGTTTTTCATTTCATTGCATATGTCGAAAATAAAAATTAAGAACCCATCATAATTTACCACCATTACATATGCCGAGAATGAAAATTAAAAATTCATCATATTTTCCACCATTACAAAAAAAAAAAAAGTAGAAGTGTGAATACAAAATTTATAATTTTAAGAATGAGTTGTGGTAAATAGAAAATCAGTGAAGACTTACATTTAAAACATTTCAATCAAGTTGAATAGGTGGTTGATGAAGGCGACAACAACAACTAGGAAGGAGGATGGATAATAGTATGAAAGTCTTAGATTAGGGTTTTTTAATTTTTTTTTTCCTTTTAGTTTAAAACTTTCTAACTGTACAAAATTATTATTTCATTTTTCCTTAGAGTTCGGTCGGTTCGGTTTGGGCGGTTTCTAAAAACTCAAGTCGAGGCCAAACCAGACCGATTTTGGGTTATTCGGTTTTTCGGCCGAACCGAGTCGAATGGTAATCGGTTCGGCTCAAAAATCGATTGGTGCGGTTCGACTTGGTTTGGTTCGGCCAATTGGTTCGGTTTTTGCTCACCCCTATTGTAAAGTAATAGGAGTGAAACCTTTTTTATCAACAAGCTACGAATAAAATTGGGATGTTGTAATTTCGTGTGATGTACCATCTGGATTTGTAATTGTAGGAAAATAAATTGATGGATTTTAATGTTTATTTCTTCATAGTAACAGGATAGACTCAGGGGAAAGAACTAATAGTAATCCTAGGGTTCTTTTACATGTAACACTGAGCCTACGCAAGGTTTCCTCCTGTAATGCGCGGAATTGGTCGCACTTTAGGGGGCCAATCGGGAAATAACCCTTTTTACAAAATGTGAAGTTCATTGGGATTTTCAAATAAACCAAAACATGGATGCAGAAAAAGGAGAATTTTCTTCCTTGTTTACCAAGAAGAATCCCAAGTAGGTTTAGATGGTGAATCTGTATTGACATTGAAATAAAACCATAAGGATGTAGCAAAAGTGTAAGGAAGAAGCAAATGCTCAATTGTTCCCTTGTGCCCATTGGATTTGGAGAGTTGGATATAACATGGTTGTCAAAGGATAAACCAAAGGACGCCTACACACTAATTTGATAGTAATTTCTACTTGTGGAACTTAAACTCCAGTCCTCTCGAGTAGAAACATGTCTCGATAAACTCCATCTATAGTCTTTTTGACCAACTAAGCTAACCTATCTGCTAGATGCGCTTTATATTTCTTTCTTTTTCTGAAAATGTAAGATTATATTAATGCAATAGACAATCATACACCAGACATCAATTGGTATCGTGAGGATGAAATGTGTTCATTATTATGAATGTCAATGAGTACTTATCTATCCGGAACTGAACTAGATTGAGATGGTTTATACAGGTTCTGGGTCTTCATTTTCATACCAGAACAAGTATTTTTTTTTTTTGTTGAAAACCAGAATAAGTATTTTGTACCCGACTATATTGAAACCTATAAGTTTCAATATCCATTGAGTATATCCGACAAGTACTCGGTGGGTGTCAGGTTCTCTACTTCAATAAGTGATTAATTGTTTTTCTTTTTACAAATTTTAATGTCTCAATTACTTAATCTATGTTAATTATGTTTTAGTTACGTCATTCGGGTTCAAGTCAGTAAAATACCCTAACCAGAATCATCTCTTTGACACCCCTACCCATAATTCCCATAAATCGTCCTAAACACATGCATAAATTCATTATTTCTACTATTATTAATACAAAATAACGACTTATGGATTTCTATTCTAATGAATTTTGATCATGTAGTCTTGAGATTTTCGAGGTGGATGCACTGCCACACTAACTCAAGACCTCAAGTGGGTCATTGTTTATTCAAAGTAAAAGATTGTGATAACTCTTAGGAAGTACTCACATAAAGAATAAAGAATGTTTTCAACAAGAAAAATAAAGAAAGAAGTCGTAAGGCACACAAAAAGGGTGTTCTTGGTAACTTCCTTACGACAAAAGAAGAACTCCCTTGGGACAATAGAATTAGTCACACTTATTATATTGATCAAATAAAAATCCTTCCAAATGAATGGAAATTCAAGAATTATATTCCCAACCACTCTAACCAACTCACTTTCACACGTTTCAGTTTCCCATTACCAAATCAACACTTCAAAATCTTTCAACAAAAAAAAAAAAAAAATTTTGTTAAGCACTTCAAAATGTTGTTAATAAAGAAAGAAGGAAAATTACTTAGAGAAAAAACTATCATTTTGCTGGTGTTCTATTTTATCTAAGGTTATTTTATGGGTACTTTTTTGTTGTTGTATGGGAGTTTTATCTAATTAACATGAATAGGATCTTAAAAACTGTTTTTACTCAAAAC
This sequence comes from Eschscholzia californica subsp. californica, assembly GCA_002897215.1. Classification (NCBI taxonomy): domain Eukaryota; kingdom Viridiplantae; phylum Streptophyta; class Magnoliopsida; order Ranunculales; family Papaveraceae; genus Eschscholzia; species Eschscholzia californica. The sequence goes on along the minus strand of BEHA01001410.1, from coordinate 356,399 downwards.
TTCGACATATTTTAACCTTGAAAATTCATTTTTTTTTAGTTAGAACCAATTAGGATGTAGGAAACGGAGATAATCTATTACTCCATCTTTTTGGTGTGGGATTGAATTTAGAGTTGATTTGTAATAAGGGCACAAATAAGTACCGAGTGATGAGTCTAGAGCATGAAGATGTTATTTTTTTTTAGTTTGGGACATGGACCGACTTTGACTAACTTTATCATTCAAAATTAACGTCAAATAACAATTAACATTAGTTAACTTTCCCGTTAGTAAAAAAAAAGTGAAATGCCCCAAACGCTAGTTTCATTTAACTTTTTATGCCCCTAACATTAATTTTTCATATTTAAGTGTCCTTATAACTATTGTTATAATTTTTTTTGTAAATTATTCAAAATAAAAAATAAAAAATCTAATTACATCTATAAATTATATTCATAACCTGTATGCATACTTATCATTTATCTCTACTGGCTGCCACCATTTTTTCTCGCCCTCTCTCTATTTCTCTCCTTTTATCTCACTCACTATTTCAGCGAAGAGAGAATTTTCTTTGTCTGAATCTTTCTTCGTCTTAGACGAAGGGAAAGGGTCTCATGTGAAACCAAATTCTTGATGTTACTCTATAACTTTCTCAGTTTCTCTCTTCTAATTGTTGCGGCAGGGGAGGGGAGTTTAACTTGAAATCTTAAAACTCTCCATGCAGGTTACTAGTAAGGGCACACTTCTTGTTTTGTCAAAACAAGGAAAAGTTATAGAGAGAGACAGTGGTAGGGTTCATCTAAGATTTTTCACACAAAATTTTGAGTATCCCGATACAAAATGTTATTCTCCAAGTCATGGTTGTAAATTTAACATTCTTTTTTAACAACACTAAGCTATTTAGAATATTGATAGAGATTAGTTTTTAACATTAAGTTACTTTAATATTTATGAACAAATGAATATTTATTGCTTTATTAATCTTTAAATTAATTTTTGTGTGAATGAGTGGATGAATGCATAGAATCAAATTTTGTGGTCACACTTTTTTGTGATATATAGGCTTGTACACGAGGTTTATGAATTTATGTGAATGTGGAGCTTTATGTGAACATGGTCAAAAGATGTATATAGGTTATTTTATTTTTAATTTGAATATTTCTCAAAAATTTGTGTTAGGAGCATTTGAATTTAAAAAAATTAGTATTACGTTTTTAACTAACAAAAGAGTCAAATATCATTTAGGATCATTAGACGACGTTATTTTTGGATGATAAAATTAGTCAAAGTTAGTTCTTGTTCCAACTTCAAAAAAAGAACGCATTCATGTTCCAAATTCATCACCCTGTAATTATGTTTAATTATGTTTGTCCCTTTCACAAACTAAGTCCTAAATTTACTCCATCTTTTTCTGGTGCGGGATTAAATTTGGTCCAAATTCTCATTTCACATAGATGGTATTGGGGGT
>BEHA01001410.1:341022-352019 GCA_002897215.1 Eschscholzia californica subsp. californica | reverse complement strand
GGCGAATGACTCTAGCAGAGAAGATTGGTCAGATGGTTCAAATTGATCGAGCTAATGTTACTGCTGATATTATGAAGAATTATTTCATCGGTACACATAATTTACCTCTTACATCTAACTTTTGTATATGATTTACGAGTCTTTTTTTACCTAAAACGATCGAGTGATTTGAAATGATATACTCTATAGGGAGTCTATTGAGTGCCGGAGGTAGCGTTCCTGCTCCACAAGCTTCCGCAGAAACATGGGTCAATATGATAAACGAGTTACAGAGAGGAGCTCTTGCTACCCGTCTTGGTATACCGATGATTTATGGAATTGATGCTGTTCATGGACATAACAATGTCTACAAAGCCACAATATTTCCTCACAATGTTGGGCTGGGAGTCACCAGGTATTATAATTTACATTATTTTTGAACTTATTTTCGATTTTGTGATGGTTCTTCTTAGGATAAAAATATTTGTAATTTACATTCTTTAGCTGTTTAATTGTGTCAGCCTTTTTGCTGTAGAAACCCTAAGTTTGCACAAATTGATTTTATCATACTAGGGATCCTGATCTAGTGAAGAGGATTGGAGCCGCCACTGCGCTGGAAGTTAGAGCGACGGGCATTCAGTATGCTTTCGCTCCATGCCTAGCAGTAAGAAACTTTTGATATTCTAAGCAGTTGTTATTTAACCATTGTTTGGAGCGAAATTCTTTTCTTACTCATTTCCCTTTGATACAGGTCTGTAGAGATCCAAGATGGGGTCGATGTTATGAGAGTTACAGTGAGGACAGCAGAATCGTCCAAGACATGACGGAGCTCATTACAGGGTTACAAGGTGAAATTCCGGCTAATTCTACAAATGGTGTTCCTTATCTTGGTGGGAAGTAAGATATCGAAAACTAGTATTCTGCATCATCATTTCATATTTTCATTTATAACTTTTGTCTGCTAGAGGTGTTTAAAAAGCATCTTTGGAAATGATACATACCCGTATTGTGAAGCCGATAGGTTCAATTACTAATTAATTCTCCTTGATTTGACATAGGGACAAGGTCGCTGCTTGTGCAAAACACTTCGTGGGTGATGGTGGAACTGTGAACGGGATCAATGAGAACAATACAATCGCGAGCTGGGGTGACTTACTCAGCATCCACATGCCTGCCTACTATGACTCAATCACCAAGGGTGTTTCGACTGTTATGGTTTCTTACTCAAGTTTGAATGGACAGAGAATGCATGCTAATCGTGATATGGTCACTGGGTTCCTCAAGGACAGACTACGTTTTCAGGTGAAACTATTTCCTATTTCTTCGGTTTCATGTTACGTTTTCGTATTTTGTTTTCCATCTAGCAATTGAGTAAACCAAGGTCGAAATCTTATTGTTGAATGTGTGAATCTTGACAGGGTTTTGTCATCTCAGATTGGCAGGGAATTGACAGGCTTACGTATCCACTTCACGCAAACTACACCTATTCTATTGAACTTGGAGTTAATGCTGGAATCGACATGGTCAGTAAGAAATCATTTTTCCATTTTTTCGGGCTGCTATTAACAGAGATCCTTAAAATCTTTACCTAATTCACAATAGAATTCCTTTCCTGATTTCAAGTTTCTTGTGCTTGGATTTCTTTGAATGTTGGGAGTGTATAAATGAAGTTGTTTCCTGCAACTTGGATTTGGTAATACTTCTTCAAATTACAACTTTAAAATTTTGAGTTGTCATGTTCTTGCAGATTATGGTTCCTTTCAACTACACTGAGTTCATTACTGAACTTACAGCCCTAGTAAATAAGAAATACGTTCAAATGAGCCGAATCGACGATGCAGTCCAGAGGATCTTGCGAGTCAAATTCACCATGGGTCTCTTTGAAAACCCATTCGCCGATCTCAGTCTAGCTGACAAGATCGGTTGCAAGGTTAGCATATTTGTTCCTATCCACTTTTTATGCAACAATAGAACTGAAGTGCAAAGTACATGGAAGTTTTTCCCTAATTATAGAAAAGACTATAGTTTGGATTATTGGTTGTACACATAGTTCTGCTCGTTCGATGAACAAATGCATTTTACCCATATGGAGTCCAGCAAAATTAGCATTCAAATGTGGCATTGTCGGTTATGATCCGAAAAGAATCCCTCGCCCCATTTAGAGGCCAACATTTAGCATTTCATATTTGTGATATGTGGGGGTATGATCCAAAAAATCGCCTCGGCCTAGAGTCCAACTATGTTAACATTAATATTTGTGATATTGTGGGGTATGATCCAAACATACTCGGCCCAACTAAAGGACAACCATACTAGTATAATTTCTGATAGTGTGGAGTATGATCTGTTAAGCCTGCTAGCCGATGTTGTGAACAGGAGCATAGAGAGCTGGCAAGGGAAGCTGTTAGGAAATCACTTGTGCTATTGAAGAATGGCAAATCGTCGGATCAGCCACTCTTGCCCCTTCCCAAGAAGGCACCAAAGATACTCGTTGCAGGAACCCATGCTGACAATCTGGGCTATCAATGTGGTGGATGGACAATTGAGTGGCAAGGACTTGGTGGAAATAACCTCACTGAAGGTAAAATAGTTTTTTTACTTACCGACAATTTTCTCCCGTATTTCCTCCGCTTTTTACACTTGTTTGGGTGCAACCGTTCATACTTTTAACATCTCTCGACATCAAACCGACATTGTTATATTTAGTACCCGAAATACTAACTCCTTTAACTTTATTTCACCAAGGAACCACTATTCTCAATGCCATCAAAGCCACTGTTGACCCAAGCACCGAAGTTGTCTACAATGAGAGCCCTGATGCTGACTTCATAAAGTCCAACGACTTCTCCTACGCCATTGTTGTAGTTGGTGAACACCCTTATGCAGAGACTCAAGGTGACAGTATGAACCTCACAATCGCTGATACGGGTCCAACCACAATCACTAACGTGTGTGGTACCATCAAGTGTGTTGTTATAATCATCTCTGGCCGACCCGTTGTGGTTGAACCATATGTTGCATCTATTGATGCACTTGTAGCTGCATGGCTCCCGGGAAGCGAAGGCCAAGGAGTGACTGACGTCCTGTTTGGTGAGTATGGGTTCACCGGTAAGTTAGCAAGAACTTGGTTCAAGTCTGTCGATCAACTCCCTATGAACGTCGGAGACTCACACTATGACCCTCTCTACCCTTTTGGGTTTGGGCTCGAGACTAAATCGATAAAGACCAATTAAAGAATTAGCAATCTCATAGTCGCGAAGATAGTTATCTTTTTCAAATTTTTTGTTGAATGGGTAGCTCTGTAAGTAAATGCTAGACAGACAGTTACAGCTTAAAATGGTATCAATCAATAGACTAAATTGTTCCAGCATTTGTTGTCTTAAGAGATGATAAACTTGTTTTAGCTGAAAATTCAAGCACTTAAAGATAGAAATTTGGTCTAAGATCTGAAGTTCTTGTTCGGTCAGATCTCAAAAATGATCGCATTCCCCGAAAAGTCAAAAATATGGCTGGAATTCAATCTGAACGACCAGATTTTGGTTCATGTTTCTCTGTTAACATTGGTGGATCAAATCTAGTTGTCCACGTCTGATTTTGGTCAGATTTCACCCAAAAATATAGAGCAAGTAATTGTCATCCCCATCAATGGGACCTCTATGTGGTTGTCTAATTTTGACTTTAGAACCAATCTATATCTCACTCAAAAGAATCAACCTTTTATACTCTCACAGTCTCACGATCATATCTATAACATTAGACTTTAGAACCAATAAAATCCCCAAGAAATGACAAATTTTGTACTAATTTGTCCATGAACCATAAGTCCATAACTCCATCTCTTGACTAAACAAATGTGACATGATTGATTTGTTGATTAAAGTTAGTCACAAGTTTAGCCCATGATTTTTTATTATGGTTCTGGATGCATAAGAATATTGATTATTTTTATCGTATCACGAGTGTATCCTTGTTGGATTTGAACATTCATTTGGATTTCGACGATGAAGACACGTGACTTATTTGCTAAACTAGTTATTATTAAGTTAATGATTTTAAATTTATCCGTCACCAAGAGTTGGCTCTAACTTAGATTTATTTTGAGAAATTAAAGTACTATTACACCCACAATGTGGTTTGAAGTAAAGATATTAAGATAAGAATCTGATCTCATTGGAGATCTGAAAGAAAAATGAGATTTGGATTAATTAAAAATATTCCATAAGTCATGGATGGATTTGAAATTTGTATATTATTGTATCTTTGAAGAGAGTGTTGAAGAAGTATTATCCAAGTGGGTTGGGGGGATTTTCTCTTGGGAGAATTCTATAAATAATAGTAAAACGGAAAGTAACATTCATTATGCTACCATCTTATGGATAATATGGAAATCCAGATGTGACCACTGCTTCCACCATGAAATCAACTCTATCACTACTATTATAAATATGATTATAAACTTCCCGAAAACAATTCCACCTTCGGAAAACAAGAAATCTATCTCTCTACAGAATTGGCAACCTCCAGAACAGTCCTATCTAAAAATAAATGTAGATGTTTCCTTTATAAATGTTGAATCTGTAGCAGGTACCAGTCTAATTATACACGATTCGAATTCAAAATTCATTGAAGCCCACGCAACTACTATCACAAGTCGAACCAGTGAGGAAAGTGAAGCCATAGCTATCCTAAATGGACTGCTATGGGCAGAAGCAAAACAATATAAATCCATCATCATCGAGAGTGACAACATCAATATCATCAATCACTTAAAGAATGGCAATCAAGGAATTCAATGGCAAACCAAAATACACGTCCAAAAAATCCATGAAGTTAAAAAGAGGCTGCAACAGGTGCAATTCAAACACACGATCAGGAAATGTAATGCTCCTGCAGACAAGCTAGCGAAATGGTCCAGATTAAAGAAAAGAACGAAGACTTGGCAAGCTGTTCCTTATTTTCTTGTTAATCTGTATTGTAAGAATGTTTTAGTTTCTTAATATTAGAAGTACACTGTTTCAACAACAAAAAAAAAAGTGGGTTGGGGGTATCCTCCTACTCTCTTTCTTCTATTTGACTTTACAAAATTCAATGTGAAACTCTAGGATGAAATTTTATGAATTTCTTGTGGAATTCATTAGGTTAAAAGACCTGTCTATGAGAGCTTATTTTGTCTTGTCTTCAGTTATGTGACAATATACGTAACGATGGCCCAACTAATATGAATCAAAATATCAAACTCCACTTATGGTTTTCTAATTGTGTTTAAGTATGTAATATTTGGCGCCTAAGCGAATTACCGCCCCATACTAACTAACGATCCCATCATTTTTCGAAAATCTAAATCTAATCTTCACGACTTCACCCCATTAATTAACTACATTGACCTTAAGTCCTATTGAACACAAGTTAAATTAACAGTGTTAGTTCAACATCAAGCCTAGATTTTGCAAGTCTTTGAACTTTCTAGTTCAACAAAAAAAAAGTCTTTCAACTTTCCCTACTATCTCATCATTTTAAATACCAACTTGGTGAATTACATTTTCTTGGTGCAAGCAACTAAAATTGACTTTTCGAAAATCTATGCAATTTTCCCTTAAAAAGAAAATCTAAATGCTTGGGATTATAACCGGGTACTATAGTTTATAAAGCAAAAATAGAAGACCCACTTTTGGAAAAAAAATAATGTCCAAACTTCAAGGGTAGTAATTTTAAGGGTCTTTAGGTTTTAGGCCCAAAGTAAAATCCTAAAAGGAAATAGGGTCATATCTTCCCAGAAAAAGGGATTTTAGTCTTTCTCCCTTTTGGACCCTATTACTCTCTTAGAGCATCTCCAATGCAACACTCAAGTTACAAAACTCAATTTGACACATAGGACTATTTGAGTTTTTGACAAAAAACACTCCCCAATGCAACACTCAACTAGAATCTTAATATGATGTGGCAACAATAAATATTGAGATACTCAAAAGAAAACTCAACAATTGAGTTTTCTTTTGAGTATCTCAACATTTATTGTTGTATCTCAATTGGTCAACATCAACATGTTATATATTAAAATAAGAACCAAAAGCAAATCTAAAGTAAATGTTGAGTTTTTTTAAGTGTTGCATTGGAGATGAATTTTGAATTGAGCATCTCAATAGTGCAACTTAGGAGAGAGAAACTCAACTCATACTTGACACATTGGATTAATTGAGTTTTTGTTGAGTGTTGCATTGGAGATGCTCTTATAGATGAAACATGTTCCGTCCAAATCCTACCTCAATTCCCGCCCAAATTTCATGAGAGTCGGACGTGAAAAATTTACAACACGACAAAATCGGTCATTTATTTTTCAAAATCCGAAAATATCTTTTAACTTTGTCTCTCTATTCCGAAAATCAGAAAGTTTATTTCACTTTCTCTCTCTTTAGAAACAGAACATCTACTTCTTAAATTCACGATTATATAAATAATCGGAGATATGAGATTAAAGTAAAGACACGATAATTTAACGTGGTTCGGTCGAATACTCAAGACCTACATCCACGGAGAATAACTTGTTTATTGATAATCACCACATACAATTGTATGTGGGTTTGATCGGTTACATTGGTCAGACATAACTCGACGAGTTTGAATCCTAGAACCCTCTCCTATTTATAGATGACTTAGGGTTTAGGGTTTCCTAGTTTCTGATTACTAAACTAGGAAATAATACAAAATCTATCTAATATTACCATTAGATAGTTACAAGAGATATTCTGAATATAAGAAACTAAATCTTCACATATCTTCAATATATCTTCAATATATCTTCAAATATCTTCAAATATCTTCAATATTCTGAATTTTTCTTGATCGTCGGATCTCGTCTTCTCGATCCGTCACGTACATACACGTATATTATTTCTGCAACTTATCTTGACCGCCGGATCTCCTATTTTCGATCCGTCTTATGTAACGTATCCTGTTGCTACTCTCTCTCTAAAATTTTAACTCGAAAACCCTAAAATCTCTTCAATCAAGCTCACTCTCTTAGCTCGAATCGTTATACCCTCTCTCTAAAACAATATTATCTAGGAAAATTATAAAAAATCGAATGTCAAGTTTTTTTTTCTAGTAGGTTGGAGACTGTATATGTTATTTATAGCACATTTCATGTACATGTTCATTTATGAGAAAGCAATATATATGTTATTTACATTACACTTCCTGTTTTGTGTTATACATAATGAAAAATGTAGGTTGGAGACTGTTAATTACAATTAGCAAGTTCAAAGAACATCATATAGAAAGGAAAGCAAATTGGAAGGAGGACAATTGATGTAATTGGAGAGGCGAAATTCATTCCAGATTGCAAATCTATATGTGTTTTGATGTATACAATATATGTATTGTATAATAAATATGTTGATATTCCGAATCGGTAATTAAACTTGAAATCCATCGAAAAATATCTTAACAGAATACTACGTGTTTTGTTCTATACATATATTGATTATTGAAAGTTATATAGAACATACACAATAATGAGAATAAGTTGGAACATAATGTGTTTTACTATAGCAATAATAATTTTTTTCCTTTCTATTTCAATGGTGCTCAACCATGGATTCTCGGTGTCCAACCATGACTCGCCAATTGCAGTCTTTTATATGGAAAACTGTAGCGACACGCTTTAAATCATTCACAAACTTGAAACGGTGAACCGTGTTTATACTTTATTGACGAAGGACGAACTCAAATGCCTTCGCACCCCCCACAGAATAGCTGCCCAACGTGAGTTGACATTTTATCGCAACCCTCAGATTTGAAAGTCGTCTTCTCTACTGAGTTTGATGATTCTGTGGGATGATCCATAAGCACTATTGTAACTGACAATAAATTATTATGATTACAGAAAGCATTATGATGAATACAAAATGAATTATGTATCATACAATATGAGAAATGTTGAATGAATTGCCCAATGTTTATTGAAAATTATAGAGAGAGAAAGTAAGAAGTTCGACAAAAGATGCTGATAAATAAACGGTTATTTATGAAATAAAATATGTTTTGAAGTATACATTATACGTAATGTATAATAAATATATGTTTATATAATGAATCAGTAATTAAACTTAAAAATCGAAGAAAAATATCTTAACAAAATAATATGTATTTTATTCTATACAAAACAATTTATGTTTAATAAATATATTGAATTTCGGAATCTGTTAGTACCTAATAATAAGGAGAAAAGGTTAACAGAGATAAGTTATGATGAATATGACAAATAATTGGAGACTAATGACATATTTTAATCATAGAAGTTAATCAAATGTGAGAAGATGATGAAAAGGGTTTGGAAGATGGTTTTCCGTTTTAGAGAGATAAAGCACGAACCGAAATAACTTACCTGGTGAAGGAAGAAAGATTTTGATGAAGATGATGAAGAAAAACGATGAAGATGATTCCTAATCGTCTTCTCTACTCAGCTGGAGTTTGTATTAGAGATGATTTTCCATTTTTAAAAAGAGAAAGTAAGATAATGGAGAGTTTTTCGTTTTTGATGAAGATGAGGAGGAACACGATGAAGATGATTCGTCTATATCGTTATATAGTCGACTGGGAATCGCTTTCGAAGAAGTAGTTTTTGGGTTATGGATTAGGGCTTTCCGTTTAGAGAGAGAAAGTAGGAGAAGGTTTCGGTTAGGTTTTGATAGAAGAGAGAAAATCAGGAAAAAAAAAAATGAAAAGAATTTTAAACATTGGTTTTCAAAAGATTGGATTGTCTTATATAGAAGGTTATAAGGGGTATTATGAAAAATAGAAATCATAGAAATTTGTGCACGGAGATGAGAACATTTGGACTAGATTTCTATTATAATTTTTATCTTGGTTTGAAAACCTATATTAATATTATGGTGGACTAAATGTGGGTTTAGATGTTATCTTTTTTACCATAAACCCAAAAATTGTAATTTGAATCGTCTTTAAATTGCCATTACAGTAAACTATTAACTACAACCTCTAGTATAAAAATAGCTCAAATATTTCTATTTAATATTGTTTTGTTTCTCAAAGTTCTGTTCTTGTGAAAATAACGGAACAACTAAAGAATCCTAAAAAAAAATACTAAACAATTGAAGTTCGAAAAAGATCAAGAGTTGTTACTATAATATACCTTCTTTTTTTTTGTTCAAGATAATATACCTTCTTCTTAAAAAGTTAAGATCACACGTTCCAAACTTATTTTCCTGTTGAGATTATATTTCTCAACCTTATCTCCACATTATACTTTTCAAATTTATCTTTAATAATTAACATTACATCTTTCAAATTTATGTATAAGGATTTAGATTATAGAGTTGTCTGTATTTAGAGCATCTCTAATGCGAGCCTCAATCTTAAAATCTTAAGTGCCACCTAGGACTTTAAAGTTTTTTTTTGAGAAAAAACATCTCCAATGCAAAACTCAATTGAGATTTTAAGATGATGTGGAAGCATTAAGTTTTAAGATGTCTCAACTAGAAACTCTATTTTTGAGATCTCTTTTGAGAGTCTTAAGTTCCTAGTTATCAAATTTAATTTTTGGATCAATAAAAAACCTTTCTTTCTCAACCACTTTTTCCTATTAAATGTATGTATGATATGTGTGTATATTAGATTTTTCTTAGAGTGTTGCACTGGAGAAGGACTTGAATGAGAGACAGTCAAGTTAGCCACATAGACTAGCGAATCTCAATTAATGAGACTCAACAGATAAGTCAAATAGAATTTTTTTAAGTTTTGCATTGGAGAGATGCTCTTATTAGTGGACACGAATTTTACTTGGGGTACATATAATTGTTTTATATGCATGGAGAATGAGGGGGACAATATTGTAAAATGATTTATTGGAACAGTCAATGGATAGACATAGTTGGTTTTTTATTGTAAACCCAAAGGGTAACATTTGTCTTTTGGAGTTTTGGTTTCTTCTCTAATTTTTTTGACTTAATTTCAACTAGTGATTATCACTAAGTGGCATCATATCACTTTACTTGTATTTTATATGTGAAATTTGTGAAATTTGAAAAAGAGATCGATAGTGTTTTTTTTCCCTCTAATTGACTATTGTATCTAGTTCAACAACTCTTAACAAAAAAAAATAGTTCAAAAAAAAAAAAAAGACTATTGTATCTGACCAAGTGACTATGAGATCTCGAACTGAAAATATAAACATAGCCTCAAAATTTATGTAAGTTTGGAGAAACATGTGGGTATATGATAATCAATGGCTGTGATTAATGATCTGGTCTGCCACATGGTATGGATATTTGGTTCTTTAATTTCTTCCCACAATGAGGCTCCCCCATCCCCGAGTATACTCACTGGTTGCTCCCACATATTGAGGAACAAATGTGCATTTAATAAATATGGACACATAGTTTTGACCAAGAAAAATTATCCATGAGGGTGAGTTATCCATTCTTAATGATGTAGATTGTTACGGAAGCGTAAAAGTAATGGAATCCACCATTGTTAATAAACTAAACTAACGAAATAAAACTAATAAAATAACGATAAACAATAAACTTGATTAATAACTTGATTAATAATAAACTTGGTTGATAATATTCTCTGATCTGAATAACAAGGACAGACCTGACTTCCTTTTATAGGAACTTAGAAACTTCTAGATAGACTCAAATTAGGATTCCTAAATATCAAAGATACTCAAATATAGAAACTTCTAAACCTAGACTTAGTAGGAAATACTAAAACATGGAAACTCCTAAACTCTAACCCTAATGGACTCGGCCATGAGGCCCTCTAACTAGTTCGGCCGTGAGGCCCATCTTGATGGTCTCCATCATACTCCCCGACCGAGAACGAACTTGCCCTCAAGTGAGACTCAACAATGCAATCCTTAATTCCCACTTCGAGCGAACGGTGCATTGGGGTCGAAGGACACCCACTTGGACGAAATCACTAGCTTCAATCTCATAATGCAAAAAATCTTGCAAAAATAAATGTAGGAAAGAAACTTCCAACAAATTGCAACATCT
>BEHA01001410.1:319735-339168 GCA_002897215.1 Eschscholzia californica subsp. californica | reverse complement strand
GAGTGATGAGAGGAATTTTTTTTTTTTTTTGGAGGTCGCCGGCCGGAAAATTTTCCGGCCGGCGACGTTAATCGGAGAAGATGAAGGTGAGTTGGAGAGAGAGAGAGGTGAGTTGGAAAGAGAGTGAGGTGAATTGGAGAGAGAGAGAGAGGTGAGTTGGAAAGAGAGATGAGGTGGAGAGAAAGAGGGGTGAGGTGGAAATAACTTTTTTTCAATTTTTTAAATTTAGAATTAAGAAGGGTAGTAATGACATTTACTTGAAAATAGGGGGCCATATTTGAATTTACGAAAAAAAGGGGGCCATAAAGGAAGCTGGTCACAAAGTAGGGGGCCATATAGGAATTAACTCTAATTATTTTTATCGTATCACGAGTGTATCCTTGTTGGATTTGAACATTAATTTGGATTTCGACGATGAAGACACATGACTTATTTGCTAAACTAGTTATTATTAAGTTAATGATTTTAAATTTATCCGTCACCAAGAGTTGGCTCTAACTAAGATTTATTTTGAGAAATTAAAGTACTATTACACCCACAATGTGGTTTGAAGTAAAGATAAGAATCTGATTTCATTTGAGATCTGAAAGGAGAACGAGATTTGGATTAGTTAAAAATATCCCATAAGTCATGGATGGATTTGAAATTTGTATGTTATATTATCTTTCAAGAGATTGCTGAAGAAGTGTTATCCAAGTGGGGGTATCCTCCTACTCTCTTTCTTCTATTTGACTTCACAAATTCAATGTGAAACTCTAGGATGAAATTTTATGAATTTCTTGTGGAATTCATTAGGTTAAAAGACCTGTCTATGAGAGCTTATTTTGTCTTGTCTTTTACATGTTTCATTCATTATTCTTCAGTTATGTGACAATATATGTAACGAAGCCCCGACTAATATGAATCAAAATATCAAACTCCATTTATGGTTTTCTAATTGTGTTTAAGTATGTAATATTTGGCGCCTAAGCGAATTACCGCCCCATACTAACTAAGGATCCCATCATTTTTCGAAAATCTAAATCTAATCTTCACGACTTCACCCCCTTAATTAACTACATTGACCTTAAGTCCTATTGAACACGAGTTAAATTAACAGTGTTAGTTCAACATCAAGCCTAGATTTTGCAAGTCTTTGAACTTTCTAGTTCAACAAAAAAAAGTCTTTGAACTTTCCCTACTATCTCATCATTTTAAATACCAACTTGGTGAATTACATTTTCTTGGTGCAAGCAAATAAAATTGACTTTTCGAAAATCTATGCAATTCTCCCTTAAAAAGAAAAAGAAAATCTAAATGCTTGGGATTAATAACCGGTTACTCCGGTTACTATTAGTTTATAAAGCAAAAAATAGAAGACCCACTTTTGAAAAAAAGAATGTCCAAACTTCAACGGTAGTAATTTTAAGGGTCTTTAGGTTTTAGGCCCTAAAAGGGAATAGGGTCATATCTTCCCAGAAAAAGGGATTTTAGTCTTTGTCCCTTTTGGACCCTATTACTCTCTTATAGATGAAACATGTTCCGTCGAAATCCTATCTCAATTTCCGCCCAAATTTCGTGAGAGTCGGACGTGATAAATTTACAACACAACAAAATCGGTCATTTATTTTTCAAAATCCGAAAATATCTTTAACTTTCTCTCTCTATTCCGAAAATCAGAAAGTTTATTTCACTTTCTATCTCTTTAGAAACAGAACATTTACTCTCTCTCTAAAATTTTAACTCGAAAACCCTAAAATCTCTTCAATCAAGCTCGCTCTCTTAGCTCGAATCGTTTTACCCTCTCTCTAAAACAGTATTATCTAGGAAAATTATAAAAAATCGAATGTCAAGTTTTTTTTCTAGTAGGCTGGAGACTGTATATGTTATTTATAGTACATTTCATGTACATGTTCATTTATGAGAAAGCAATGTATATGATATTTACATTACATTTCATGTTTTGTGTTATACATAATGAAAAATGTAGGTTGGAGACTGTTAATTACAAATAGCTTAATGAATTTTTTCGCTAACAGGCTGGAGCAAGTTCAAAGAACATCATACAAAAAGGAAAGCAAATCGGAAGGAGAACAATTGATGTAATTGGAGAGCCGAAATTCATTCCGAATTGCAAATCTATATGTGTTTTGATGTATACAATATATCTACTGTATAATAAATATGTTGATATTCTGAATCGGTAATTAAACTTGAAATCCATCGAAAAATATCTTAACAGAATACTATGTGTTTTGTTCTATACATATATTGATTACTGAAAGTTATATAGAACATAAACAATAATGAGAATAAGTTGGAACATAATGTGTTTTACTATAGCAATAATAATTTTTTTTCCTTTCTATTTCAATGGTGCTCAACCATTGGTTTTCGGTGTCCAACCATGACTCGCCAATTGTAGTCTTCTATATGGAAAACTGTAGTGACACACTTTAAATCATTCACAAACTTGAAACCGTGACCTGTGTTTATACTTTATTGACGAAGGACGAACTCAAATGCCTTCGCACCCCCCACAGAATAGCTGCCCAACGTGAGTTGACATTTTATCGCAACCCTCAAATTTGAAAGTCGTCTTCTCTACTGAGTTTGATGATTCCGTGGGATGATCCATAAGCACTATTGTAACTGACAATAAATTATTATGATAACAGAAAGCATTATGATGAATACAAAATGAATTATGTATCATACAATATGAGAAAATGTTGAATAAATTGCCTAATATTTTTTGTACATAAATTGAAAATTATAGAGAGAGAAAGTAGGAAGTTCGACTAAAGATGCTGATAAATAAACGGTTATTTATGAAATAAAATATGTTTTGATGTATACATTATACGTAATGTATAATAAATATGTTTATATAATGAATCGGTAATTAAACTTAAAAATCGAAGAAAAATATCTTAACAGAATAATATGTATTTTATTCTATACAAAACAAGTTATGTTTAATAAATATATTGAATTTCGGAATTTGTTAGTACCTAATAATACGGAGAAAATGTTAACAGAGATAAGTTATGATGAATATGACAAAGAAATTGGAGATTAATGACAGATTTTAATCATAGAAGTTAATCAAATGTGAGAAGATGATGAAAAGGGTTTGGAAGATGGTTTTTCGTTTTAGAGAGATAAATCACAAACCGAAATAACTTACCTGGTGAAGGAAGAAAGATTTTGATGAAGATGATGAAGATGATGAAGAAAAACAATGAAGATGATTCCTAATCGTCTTCTCTACTCAGCTGGAGTTTGTATTAGAGATGCTTTTCCATTTTTAAAAAGAGAAAGTAAGATAATGGAGAGTTTTTCGTTTTTGATGGAGATGAGGAGGAACACGATGAAGATGATTCGTCTATATCCTTCTATAGTCGACTGGGAATCGCTTTCGAAGAAGTAGTTTTTGGGTTATGGATTAGGGCTTTTCGTTTAGAGAGAGAAAGTAGGAGAGGGTTTCGGTTAGGTTTTGATAAAAGAGAGAAAATCAGGAAAAAAAAATGAAAAGAATTTTAAACATTGGTTTTCAAAAGATTAGATTGTCATATATAGAAGGTTATAAGGGGCATTATGAAAAATAGAAATCATAGAGATTTGTGTTTTCTACGGAGATGAGAACATTTGGACTAGATTTCTATTATAATTTTCATCTTGGTTTAAAAACCTATATTAATATTATGGTAGACTAAATATGGGTTTAGATGTTATCTTTTTTACCATAAACCCAAAAATTGTAATTTGAATCATCTTTAAATCGCCATTACAGTAAACTATTAACTACGACCTTTAGTATAAAAATAGCTCAAATATTTCTATTTAATATTGTTTTGTTTCTCAAAGTTCTATTCTTGTGAAAATAACGGAACAACTAAAGAACCCTAAAAAAAATACTAAACAATTGAAGTTCGAAAAAGATCAAGAGTATTGTTACTATGATATACCTTCTTCTTTTTTTTTTTTTTTTTTGTTGAAATGATATACCTTCTTCTTAAAAAGTCAATATCACACATTCCAAACTTATTTTCCTGTTGAGATTATATTTCTCAACCTTATCTCCACATTATACTTTCCAAATTTATCTTTAACAACTGACATTACATCTTTCAAATTTATCTATAAGGATTGAGATTATAGAGCTGTTTGTATTTAGAGCATCTCCAATGCGAGACTCAATATTAAAACCTTAAGTGCCACCTAGGACTTTAGAGTTTTTTTTTTGAGAAAAAATCTCTCCAATGCAAAACTCAATTGAGATCTTAAGATGATGTGGAAGTATTAAGTTTTAAGATGTCTCAACTAGAAACTCTATTTTTGAGATCTCTTTTGGGAGTCTTAAGTATCCTAGTCATCAAATTTAATTTTTGGACCAATAGAAAGCCTTTTTTTCTCAACCACTTTTTCCTATTAAATGTATGTATGACATGTATATCTATTAGAGTTTTTTAGAGTGTTGCATTGGAGAAGGATTTGAATTAGAGACAGTCAAGTTAGTCACATAGAAAAGCGAATCTCAATTGAGACTCAACAGATAAGTCAAATAGAATTTTTTTAAGTTTTTCATTGGAGATGCTCTTATTAGTGGACACGAGTTTTACTTCGCGTACATATGATTGTTTTGTATGCATCCAAAATGAGGGGGACAATATTGTAAAATGATTTATTGGAACAGTCCATGGATAGACATACTTGGTTTTTTATTGTAAACCGAAAGGGTAACATTTGTCTTTTGGAGTTTTGGTTTCTTCTCTAATTTTTTTGACTTAATTATCAACTAGTGATTATCACCAAGTGGCATCATATCACTTTACTTGTATTTTATATGTGAAATTTGAAAAAGAGATCGATAATGTTTTTTTTCTCTAATTGACTATTGTATCTAGTTCAACAAAAAAAATAAAAAAACTATTGTATCTGACTATGAGATCTCGAACTGAAAATATAAACATAGCCTCAAAATTTATATTTAGTTTGGAGAAACATGTGGGTGGGTATATGATAATCAATGGCTGTGATTAATGATCTACATGGTATGGATATTTAAGTTATATAGAACATACACAATAATGAGAATAAGTTGGAACATAATGTGTTTTACTATAGCAATAATAATTTTTTTCCTTTCGATTTCAATGGTGCTCAACCATTGGTTTCCGGTGTCCAACCATGACTCGTCAATTGTAGTCTTCTATATGGAAAACTGTAGTGACACACTTTAAATCATTCACAAACTTGAAACCGTGACCTGTGTTTATACTTTATTGACGAAGGACGAACTCAAACTTGAAACGTGAGTTGACATTTTATCGCAACCCTCAGATTTGAAAGTCGTCTTCTCTACTGAGTTTGATGATTCTGTGGGATGATCCATAAGCACTATGGTAACTGACAATAAATTATTATGATAACTGAAAGCATTATGATGAATACAAAATGAATTATGTGTCATACAATATGAGAAAATGTTGAATGAATTGCCCAATTTTTTTTTGTACATAAATTGAAAATTATAGAGAGAGAAAGTAGGAAGTTCGACTAAAGATGCTGATAAATAAACAGTTATTTATGAAATAAAATATGTTTTGATGTATACATTATAAGTAATGTATAATAAATATGTTTATATAATGAATCGGTAAATAAACTTAAAAATTGAAGAGAAATATCTTAACAGAATAATATGTATATTATTCTATACAAAACAAGTTATGTTTAATAAACATATTGAATTTCGGAATCTGTTAGTACCTAATAATACAGAGAAAATGTTAACAGAGATAAGTTATGATGAATATGACAAAGAAATTGGAGATTAATGACGGATTTTAATCATAGAAGTTAATCAAATGTGAGAAGATGATGAAAAGAGTTTGGAAGATGGTTTTCCGTTTTAGAGAGATAAAGCACTAACCGAAATAACTTACCTGGTGAAGGAAGAAAGATTTTGATGAAGATGATGAAGAAAAACGATGAAGATGATTCCTAATCGTCTTCTCTACTCAGCTGGAGTTTGTATTAGAGATGATTTTCCATTTTTAAAAAGAGAAAGTAAGATAATGGAGAGTTTTTCGTTTTTGATGAAGATGAGGAGGAACGCGATGAAGATGATTCATCTATATCCTTCTATAGTCGACTGGGAATCGCTCGAAGAACTAGTTTTTGGGTTATGGATTAGGGCTTTTCGTTTAGAGAGAGAAAGTAGGAGAGGGTTTCGGTTAGGTTTTGATAGAAGAGAGAAAATCAGGAAAAAAAATGAAAAGAATTTTAAACATTGGTTTTCAAAAGATTGGATTGTCTTACATAGAAGGTTATAAGGGGTATTATGAAAAATAGAAATCATAGAGATTTGTGTTTTCTACGGAGATGAGAACATTTGGACTAGATTTCTAATATAATTTTTATCTTGGTTTAAAAATCTATATTAATATTATGGTGGACTAAATGTGGGTTTAGATGTTATCTTTTTTACCATAAATCCAAAAATTGTAATTTGAATCATCTTTAAATCGCCACTACAGTAAACTATTAACTACGACCTCTAGTATAAAAATAGCTAAATTTTTTTTTTATTTAATATTGTTTTGTTTCTCAAAGTTCTATTCTTGTGAAAATAACGGAACAACTAAAGAACCCTAAAAAAATACTAAACAATTGAAGTTCGAAAAAGATCAAGAGTATTGTTACTATAATATACCTTCTTCTTAAAAAGTTAAGATCACACATTCCAAACTTATTTTCGTGTTGAGATTATATTTCTGAACCTTATCTCCACATTATACTTTCCAAATTTATCTTTAACAACTGACATTACATCTTTCAAATTTATCTATAAGGATTGAGATTACAGAGTTGTTTGTATTTAGAGCATCTCCAATGCGAGACTCAATATTAAAATCTTAAGTGCCACCTAGGACTTTAGAGTTTTTTTTTGAGAAAAAATCTCTCCAATGCAAAACTCAATTGAGATCTTAAGATGATGTGGAAGTATTAAGTTTTAAGAAGTCTCAACTAGAAACTCTATTTTTGAGATCTCTTTTGGGAGTCTTAAGTATCCTAGTCATCAAATTTAATTTTTGGACCAATAGAAAGCCTTTCTTTCTCAACCACTTTTTCCTATTAAATGTATGTATGACATGTATATCTATTAGAGTTTTTTAGAGTGTTGCATTGGAGAAGGATTTGAATTAGAGACAGTCAAGTTAGTCACATAGAAAAGCGAATCTCAATTGAGACTCAACAGATAAGTCAAATAGAATATTTTTAAGTTTTTCATTGGAGATGCTCTTATTAGTGGACACGAGTTTTACTTCGCGTACATATGATTGTTTTGTATGCATCCAAACTGAGGGGGGACAATATTGTAAAATGATTTATTGGAACAGTCAACGGATAGACATAGTTGGTTTTTTATTGTAAACCCAAAGGGTAACATTTGTCTCAATTATCAACTAGTGATTATCACAAAGTGGCATCTTATCACTTTACTTGTATTTTATATGTGAAATTTGAAAAAGAGATCGATAATATTTTCTTTTCTCTAATTGACTATTGTATCTAGTTCAAAGAAAAAAAGACTATTGTATCTGACTATGAGATCTCGAACTGAAAATATAAACATAGCCTCAAAATTTATGTATTTAGTTTGGAGAAACATGTGGGTGGGTATATGATAATCAATGGCTGTGATTAATGATCTGGTCTGCCACATGGTATGGATATTTGGTTCTTTAATTTTTTTTCCCACAATGAGGCTCCCCCAACCCCGAGTATACTCACTGGTTGCTCCCACATATTGAGGAACAAATGTGCATTTAATAAATATCGACACATAGTTTTGACCAATAAAAATTATCCCTGTGGGTGTGTTATCCATTCTTAATATCTCCCATTGGGCAGTTGTGTTTGACCCCCTACCCATGACTTTATGTTGGATAAAAAGAGAGATAGGATAAGAAGAGAAGGAAACTAAAATCCTTTGATTAAGATAAATACATAACTAATTAATTATACTAGTGAGTGCTTAGCTTTAGTGGTTCAATAGTTGAATTGCATGGGACTTGGGAGAAGTCTAATCAATGCAAAAAGTAGAGTTAGGAGAGGTTAAATTCTTGATCACAAAAGTTTATAGTTATGAAAGAAAGAGCATATGAAAGTGTTAAATGCATGGAAGTCTCCAAAATGATCACTCATCCTCCTTTTGGAAAACTTTTGTGCACAAAAAGTGAATCTTATCTATAAAGTTTAACCCTTTCAACAACAAAAAAAAAAATCTATAAAGTTTAACCAAGTACAATTAATATGACTTTTTTTGGTGGTCCTTTTAATCCACCACCTAATGACTGGTTGATACTTGCTAGTGTGACCACATTTGTTTTCCCTTCTTTAAACGCGTGAATTTGTATGCCCTCGTGACACTGACCATTTTACAATGTGGTCACTACTTGAACTCAAATCATTCAAGAAAAATAATTGTCTTTCTCTCTATAACATTTTCTATAATTATGGAGGATATTATTAGCATTTGATGTTCGCCAAATTTGTTGTGTTATTTAAAAGAAAAATAATGTGCCCGACCTTTTAGCTAGGAAATGGACTACAACAATGTTGTAGTGAGCAGTTAGATTCCACACAAGATTATTCTTTTTTTTTTCCTTATAAGTACGCAAAGATTATATTGTCATTATTAATGTAGGAGATTTTCTTTGTTTGAACTTTGGAATGAAGTTTGTTTTAGTTATTACGGTTGTATGAAAAGGAAAAGGAAAAGGAAAAGTGTCACGACTTTACAGAATTTATTCGACGTTCAATATAAACTGAACAAAGTAAAATAATTTGAAAGTTCAACAAAAGAAAAGTAAAATAATTTGAAAGTTATTTTATAAATGATGGTAGACTAGCACCATCCTTTACCTCTACTGTGTTTAAAAATTGTCTTTACAAATTAATTTAAACTATCATAATTAATTTAAGAGTAGTAATTATCATATTGGGTCGTAAGTGTGTTTGTATTTTTTGGAAGTGACTATGAAAGTTATTACAATGACATTTGATACATCAAAGATGTGATAAACACGATAATTGTCGAATTAAATCTTGGAACGAATAGGTTTAAAGTCCAACTAAACTACTGACTTAACACCCAACGAAATGAACAGCCTGACGCCCATTTGCCTACATACTTCATACATTTAATAACTCAAGTTCAATAAACCAAAGATTCAATTTCTTCTGGAAATCAAACCTGAGACTTACAAGATTTTGGAGTGTATGTCAACACTTTCAGTCACATGGACAACTAAGTGTTGACGCTTGTTTTGATTTTAAATTATATAGCTTGCAAATGACACAGTGAGAAATTTTTTTATCTGGATCACCTTCTATTTAGATATAGTAATAAATTCAAATAGTAAATCGAAAAATATATTATATGATCCTAATATGGCGCTCAACAACATAAATAAAATAAAAGTGAGGAGAAAACAATCCTCATGGCAATTTAGAAGTTTAAATCAACCGATTAAAATACTTGAGTTTGTTTTTGAGGGATTGGACGAACAACCCAAAAATAAGTCCAAAATGTTAGCCCAATCCATTATTGCCGAAAAATTGAAGGAATGTCCACGACGTCAGAATGGTACAGGAAAATTCTGAAACACCCTTCTCCTTTTCGAAATTTATGGAAAGTGCCATTGTAAAAAGTCCGGGAAACGCGAAAGTTTCTGAAATTTTCGGGCGTTTCTTACGTCATGAAGTGAGAGGATGTGACCGTTGCAGCTGCCTTGTCCCATCTCCCATAACTTTCTCTCCCCCGCCGTTCCAAGTCAGTTTGGTTTACTCCAATCCCTCTATCTTCTCCAAAACCTTTCCCTCTCCTAAAACCAGTTTACTCCACAAAAACCACCTGCCATTAAGAAGAGAAGGCGAAAACTACCTGATTTTAACTTAAATACACCTTATTTTCACTTTAAAATCACTGGGAGCATCGTTATCCATTGAAGAAGGCAATTGGACAGAGAAGAGAGGTAAGCAATCTCCACACTGTGAAGCTTTTTTCCGTCGATCAAATGACAGGTTTTCTCTCTCTCTCTTTCTATCATCAACATAAGTTTTTGGTTTTATCAGGTATCGTTTTTGTTGAAAATTAGAAATTTGATCCAGTTAAATGAACCTTAGAGGGTGTTTGATTTTTGTACTTATTAAGTGATTTTCATTTAATATGTGTGGGTCGGTAATTTTAAGTCGTTTGTTTTTCACTTAATAAGTGAATATCACTTCTACGTGGTGCTAAAGTCCGTGCAAAAAAAAAAGCTCCAAATTGGAGCTTACTTTCTAAGTGCTAGAAATGACAAAAAAAGACCTAAACAAGATTTAAAATTACAAATACCTATAACTACCTAAAACCTTATTATATCTAGAGGTAAATTTTGGAAAAATAAGAAAATTTTCCGTGACACAAAACTTTGGGTGGAAACAAGTTTCTTTTGTTTCCTCCAAACACTACTAACTTTCTATTTTTTGTTCTTCTTCCTCCGTCTTCCATTCTCACCACCATCAATTCCGACGATGATCAACTCCGGCATCCTTCCAACTCTAATTCTGGGCGTGTTTGTGTTTCTCTCCTTCTTCAACCCTCTCTCTCTCTCTCTCTCCCTTTCTCTCCCTCTCTCTCTCTCTCTTTTGCTATTTTTTCATGTTCTTTGTAATATTTTATGGCACAAAAACAAACTCATTACAAACTTTAGTAAACAAAATATATGTTTTTACCATTAATACTTGTATAAGTTATCTCAAACTGTTTGTTAACTATAAGTTATATGCAAGGATAATTTAGACAATTCACATTTTTTATAGCGCTTATAAGTGATGAAAACAAACGACATTACAATTATAATTGATGGAAAACAAACGGTATTGCACTTATTAAGTGATGTTCACTTACTAAGTACTATCACTTATAAGTGCTAAAAAATCAAAAGCCCTTTTAAAATTTCAAACCTGGTTTTTGTTGAAAAGTAGAAATTTTATCGGATATGGTTTTTGTGAAAAAGAAGTTTTTGATTTTATCAGATATGGTTTTTGGTTATTTCCCTAATGGCCCCCAACTTTGTGACCAGCTTTGTAACATCCCGTGTTTTTAAGGTTAGTTGGGGGACTATTTAACATTTGGGTCAAGTCGAAAGAGGGACTAAATCAGCAAAGAGTTCAATTTGGGGGTATTTTGCAGTCAAACCAAAACCAGGGGCCTAACTGCAATTTCGTGAAATTGGATAAGAATAAGAAAAACCAGATTTTTTTATCCCTCTTTTGCTCGACAGAAATTGAGGGTTAGGGTTTGGGTGAAAGAAAATTCGATTTCTATGGAGATTTCAAGTTGATTTCAAGGGGAAATCTGATTTTTTGTTGAATTCAAACTTCAATGAGTTGATTCGAGCTAAGTTCGTTAATTTTGGTAAGTAAAACTCTCTTTCTCTCTCTAGATTGAATTTCTTTTGAATTGGGTTAATGAAATCTTGTTTCTACTTCGAATTGTTATTAGTTTGGGATGAAAACATGAACAAGTAGAGTGAGAGTAATAAAATTAATTTGGTAATTGTAGTTTTGATGATTTAATGTCAAAATTCTTAATTCTAGGGTTTAAGGTTTATGAAATTTGGGGATTTGTATGATTCATATAGTTCTAGGGTTTATATGGTTGGGAATCAAGTAATTTTGGTATATAAGTAAACTTTAGAGAGATTATTTGATATAAATCGTCGATCGATCGTTCGATTGCCAACTCGAGGGACTGAAATTAGCCTACTGTCCGAGCCTTTCTGGGCTTTATATGTTACTTGGATGGACTTTCCCGAAACACAAAAGTCGTAGATTAGGATGTTAGCTTTCCAGAATAGTAAGGTACAAGTCTTTTTGATAATGGACGAAGGAGTTATGACTATTTTACCGAGCAGCGCGCAGTTTACCAAACATGAAAACTGCTTACTGTTTTTAGGAGTTATCTAATCATAGATGTTTCAAATGTTATTTGAGTCTTCTCCATTATTGTAGCTTGACTCGATACGAATCCAGAAAGGTATAGTACGAGTTTATTGGAGTTCGGATGAGGGAAATATGAGTAATTTAATACGCAGCGTACGATCAGTGAAACTAATGCGCTGTTGCGTATGTTTTGTGATTTTCGGAGATGTCCTAATTGAAATTAGAGGAGACCCCTTTAGAGGAAAACTTCGGAAATGATATAAGCTTTCCAACGATATAAAATTGGGTTGAAATGAAATAACTACGAGAGAATTATGAGTGTTTTACTGAACAGGCGCTGTTGAGAAAATTCAGTTTTGTTGTTGTATGAATTTTGCAAATTTCGAAGATGACTAACTTGGAATTTGGCCGAGACCTTTAGTAACTAAATGTTAAGGATATAAGTAAGTTCCCAACACTATTTCATCAACTTGAATTGGACATGGTTATGAAGTTAGAAGATGAATCGATATTCGGTTATAGTTGAAGTCTTCGTGAGTTAGCGGTTTTGCTATTGTTTTAAAGATTTCATCGTTTTCGTTTAATTATTGTTTTTTTTTCGTATGAAGGTTCTTACCGAAGAACCTAATGTATATTTGTTTCGTCTATAGTTTGGTAGAGGGGGAGCCGGAGCATTTCGTGAACGATTTGGCTACGGTTGCAGCGAAGGAGGACGGAGTCCTGAATCGCTAGGTAGGGGTTCTGAATCCTTTATCCAGCATGGTTTTATAGATAATGAATATGCTAGATTATACAGTTATATATGTGTCATTATAACTAGAGTTTAGGTAGCATGAAACTCGATTTATGTGATGAACTGAAATATGCTTGAAATGTTTTGGTGCGATATGAGAAATGTTTTCGAACTGATTTTACGATAATTGTGAACTACTGGAATTTTCTTGTATGTACCCGACTGCGGATTATGTCAACCTATGGGCACGTAGCCATTGAGGGTAAGATGACATGTGGACACGGTTGTGACCCGTGTGAGACCGGTGAGGTGGGCGACACTAGTCATGAGACCTGTGGGAGTAGAGTGTTTCACTTGCTGGCCATTGGTGCTCGTGCCTCCAGCTCGAGGCTCAGGGCCGTACACCCTGACCGCTCGCCTGGGAGGTGACATTGATTGGAATTCTTCTGCTTTGTGGCGATATGACTCTTGGTTGTTCCACTTCCGTGTTTGATAAGATAATGAATCGAATATGAATATTGGTTTTGATAAATGAATGAAAATGATTTTAAAAGATCGCATTAGATGCATGACAGGGTACCGAAGAGAATGAGGTTCAGGTCCTTCCATGGGTATTGGGGGACGGCTCTCTTATTCGAACTCGGTGATCAAAAACTTATTTAGATACTTAAGGTATATATGTATCATGAGGTAAACTCTTCAATGATTGCGGAGTCCCTTAGTGGGAGAGGGACTTACCCGCTAGGGGTAAGTCTCTTTCTCGAGGAGACGTAGTGCATTAGCTAGTGCCATAAATGGGCTGGTACTATCTAACGCACTCTAGGTTCTCCTGAGGAACTCTCCTCTTATTGGGAGCGCACCATGGGTGGGCAGCTAATCACTGCTATTGCTTGCTAGATTAAGGAAAATGGTTTTGTATATAGTATATACGGTAACTTGTTTGATAACTCGCTTTGTCATGATGTTTACAACTTATTAAAGGAACTTTTGAAAACGTGATGGGTTTTGGATTGGTCTTCTACCAGAATAACTCGTGTCGGTGAGTATTCTGACCCCCTACCAGTTGTTAGTGTGCAGGTGCTTTGTCGTAGCCTCGAGGCGGAGTTGTATTCCAGCCGGTGATCTTGTCTGATGAGGCTAGTGGAGTTATGTCGTTTTATATGATTTTTCGTTATTTTCAAGTTATGTATTTATTGCAGAAACCAAACTCTATTATGTATATACGTAAAACTTAGAGTTGTTATAAATCGTCGATGTTGTATGAGGCGTTTGTACGTTTGTGGTTCGGGTTTCGACCCGAAACTGAGTTGAGTTTGTTTAGCTTCCGCTTAATAGTTTATTTTGGTGTATGCGAATGTATGGTTTGCATGACAGGTTTTACAGGTGCGACCGGTTCGATTTACAGAGGAGACTCTGCCGGATTTTTGTCTCGTCTGTGAATTGCCGGGGCGTGGTCGTGTCTATTTTGGGACACGGGGCGTCACAAGCTTCCCGCCTGACCCCCTAAATTAGCAAAAATACCCATATGGCCCCCTTTTTCCGTTATCTTTAATTGTCCGTTACTCTCTCTCCTCCATCTCATTTTCTCTCTCTGCCAAGTCACCTATCACGGTCACATCATCATCTTCTCCGGCATTGGTCGCCGGCCGGCCAAATTTCCGACCGGCGACCTTCAAACATTAAATTTTTTTTTATTTTCTCTCTCCTCTTTCTCTCTCTAGATTTTTTTTCCTCACCCTCTCTCTCTCTAAAACTCCGGCGAAGGGGTTTCCCTTCGCCGGAGACCTAGATCTGTTCACGAACAGACCTTGGTAAGTCTGTTCAACGAACAGACCTTGGTAAGTCTGTTCAACGAACAGACCTAGCTCCGGCGAAGGGAAACCCCTTCGCCGGAGTTTTAGAGAGAGAGAGGGTGAGGAAAAAAAAATCTAGAGAGAGAAAGAGGAGAGAGAAAATAAAAAAAACTTTTTTTTTTAATATTTGAAGGTCGCCGGCCGGAAATTTGGTCGGCCGGCGACCAATGCCGGAGAAGATGATGATGTGGCCGTGATAGGTGACTTGGCAGAGAGAGAAAATGAGATGGAGGAGAGAGAGTAACAGACAGTTAAAGATAACGGAAAAAGGGGGCCATATGGGTATTTTTGCTAATTTAGGGGGCCAGGCGGGAAGCTGGTCACAAAGTTGGGGGCCATTAGGGAAATAACCCTTTTTATTAGATATGGTTTTCTCTCTTTTTCTCTTTGGTCCAATCAAAGGAATCTTAAATATCAATCCTCTCTAGATTTTTGTTTTTTTTTTTTTGAGTGAAAATCTCTAGATTTTTGTTGAAAAGTAGAAATTTGAAGTTTTATTGGAGTGAGAGACAACTAGAGAGGGATATTACTTCAAAGTTCAAAAGTTCAAATCTTCTTTTTAAACCCACGTGAGGTGCTAACAACTAATCAAGTAAGGTCGATTTCTAATTATTAGTCAACTGATATCCATTTAGAAACTACTAATCCACATGATGGATTATCATTTAATATTTTCAACAAAAAAAAGTATCATTTAACATAAAAAATTGTTATGAAGGTGTATTAATTGATCATATGATCTTAACAAAAAAAATTGATCATACGATCTTAACAAAAAAAAATTGATCATCAGATGAGAAAACGAGTGACAATTATAGCAAAATATATGAAAAAAGGAGTGACAATTTGTGTCACGATGGATTTTATTTTAAACATGGACATATGGTATGTACTACATACTATTGTAGCCTAATACAGTTATGTCATAATCAGATGGTATGAGATCGACTAATAAATATAAAATAAATGTATTATTCCTGACGTAATAAAATCAAATTATTTATGGATTTAATTCAGTATGATCCTAATTATGGCCCACCAAATAAATATACGTCAATAAATCAAGTAGACATTCAAGATCAAAATCTTCACCTATGATGCATTTTATTATTTCAAAATTAACATTGTTAGACTTAAATAAGGACTATTATTAAAATTAAAATTATATTAAGACAACTGTATTGTAATCGGATTGTATCACTATAGACAAAAAAAGTTAAAAGAAATTGTACATTTCTGACCTAATAAGATCAATTATATATTAAATCAACTAATTATGGTCCAATTATGCCCTATCACTAATTATTTAACCGAATAAATATATGTCAATAAGTCAAGTACAAATTCAAGATCAAAAGCTTAACATCTACTTTGCATTTTATCATTTCAAAATTAATACTATAGATTTAAATTATGACTGTGATTTAAATTAAGATGACTTGTGTTATATTTTAGTCTTCGCTGAAAATATTACCGGAGGGTACAACTACCTCGGTCGATCATATTATGCTCAAGAGAGATAAACTACTAATGCAGACCAATATGTTTTCTCTCTTCGTCCTCCCCCTCCTCCACCTAAGTACGAGAAAGATACACAAGGAAGGGAAAGAGAGAGGAAGAAGAAACAGAAGATACAATGGAAGAAGAAACAGAAAAAATTTAAATAAAAAAGAAAGATGGAGGGGCTCGCCAAGAATAAATGGTCAGACATCGTGCCGAAGAAAAAAGGAAGAGAATTTTAGAAGCTAAAGTTAACTGGCAGAATATGCATCTCATGCGTTACTTTGGGAAGTTAGTCAGCTTTGGATGGTCATTTTGGTGAATGTCAATGTTTTGAGGAAATGAGAAAAATTTATGGAGAAAAAACAAAAAGAAAATCTCAAAATTTATTATCCAAACACACCCTTCAAGTCGTCGGCCGCAGTTAACCGAAAACTTTTCCTCCTCTCTTTCTTCTCTTTATCTCTTCTCTCTCTCCCCTTGCATCCCTCTCTCCCCCTGCATCTCTCTCTCTTTCTCTCTCTATATGCAGGGAGAGAGAGAAAGAAAGAGGTGACCGTCGGTTTAGTGGTGGAGTTCGTCGACGTTAAAGGTGGATGTTGCCAAAATATGGTAGAGATAGTTGGAGTTGATGGTGGTCTCGGAAAGAAGATGGGGGAAAAAAGAAAATGAACCTGTTAAAGTTGGTTAGTGTTGGGAGGAAACAAGGAAAAATTATCCCACCTAAACTTTCGTCCCCATAATTTTTTCTTATTTTTCCAAAACATCGACCTTTAGTGAGTTAGTCACATTTATAGGTTGAAAATAAACGTTCAGAATTAATTAAAGTGGATTTTCTTTTAATATGACTCGTTGAAGATAAGTTAAGGAGAAAGTATCTCCACTACACGTTAGCTATAAATAAATCTAAATCCACACCACTGGTGAAGAAAAAAAAATGTATTTCGTCTAACTACTCTCTCTCTCTCTCATCACTCCCTCTCTCTTCAAATTTCTTTGGCTTCCACCACCAAGAAGCAAGACTAGCTTTGTGGTGGTGAAGAGAGACAGACATAAGAATGGGAATATCAAGAGCTTGATGAGAATCGAATGAGAGAAAATATATAGAAAGAAGGAAATTGGGGGAGAAGGAAAGACGTGCCGAAAAAGACAAAGCGGTACAATTAGAAAGTACAAGTTAAGAGTAAAAAGTTCTTTACAAAATTATCAAAAAGAGGATTAGAATGTAAGCTGGACAAATGTAGGAGGCCCAAATAGACAAACTGGACACATTTGGGGGGCTCAACCGGAATTATCCCAACAAGCAATTACGTCTGAAAACTGGTAACACTAGAGACAAAAGAAAATCAGAGATAATGATAGAGACAGGGGAAGACTGAAAGTTCTTACTACCAATCTAGACTCTTTTTTCTCAACAAAAAAAAAAAAAATCTAGACTCTTTTATATCATTAAAAAAAATACTATTAAATCAAAAACTGGATCCTGAAAAGGAAATCAGAAAACTACACACTTTATCTTATAAATACGATCTAACAAGTTCTTCATTTCTCTCTAAATTTAGAATTTGAAGTTGCAGAGAAGTGGGTTGAGCTTCATAATTCTTCTTCTTCTCTCTGTAAGTATCTCTTTTTACTCTTACTTGACACTTGCCCAGATTCCACATTTGTAGATCAAAGCTTTTTCAGAATGATCTTTGAGCTCTCATGAGTTGAATAAACTGTGGTTTTGTTGGATTTGAAATACCCATTGATTGGATTTCTAATTACTTGGATTTGAGATACCCATTGGTTGGATTTTCAAGTTCTTTATGCATTTTCTACTTTTTCTTACAGAATTATTGAATAGATTCTTTGATAACCATTTAAGAATCTACTTCTTATAAAGCTTTTAGATGATTCATTGGTATAGGAACTAATTCATGTATCATTTTTCATCTCAGGGTTTGAAGACAAATTGTTTAGAGATGATGGCGAGCAATAGAATCCTACCCATTATGGGTCTTTTGTTATTGTGTTTACGGTCATCCATGGCAGAAGGACACTTAAAATACAAAGATCCTAAACTCCCATTGAATGTTAGAATCAAAGATTTAATGAAGAGAATGACTCTAGAAGAGAAAATTGGTCAAATGACTCAAATCGAACGCTCTGTTGCATCTGCCGACGTTATGAAAAAATATTTCATTGGTAAGTATATGTCGTTCGCTTCCATTTACTCTCTAACCATTAAAGTTTATTCGTTAATTCGCATGGTTAATAGTTAGGGACTAGAAATTAAGCTAATTAAGGATGAGTTTGGATTACTCTCTTTATCATTAAGTACTATAGTTAGTTCTAACTTATGAAGTAGATCAAGGGAAGGAAAGATCAAAGTACATTAGGAAATGTTAAATCATTGCCAAACAAATCCCAAATTGTTCATGAAGTGTTATTTTATTATAAACTTTGTTTTGATTAGGGAGTGTACTTAGTGGTGGAGGGAGTGTACCAAAACCTCAAGCTACTGCAGAGGATTGGGTTAATATGGTGAATGAGTTTCAGAAAGGTTCTCTCGCTACTCGTCTCGGAATTCCTATGATATATGGGATTGATGCTGTTCATGGCAATAGTAACATATACAAGGCGACGATATTCCCCCACAATGTTGGACTTGGTGTGACCAGGCAAGTTCGTTGATTCTCTCTATTCATTCCCTTATCTACTTGCATACATATACGTGTGTTTGTGTGTACAGATCCTTTAGTTTCATGCTCTAAGTCTAGCCTAAATTATATCGTGCAGAGACCCGGAGCTCATCAAGAAGATTGGAGCTGCCACAGCTCTTGAATCTAGAGCCACTGGCATCCCTTATGTCTTTGCTCCATGTATTGCGGTACGTGAACTAATTAAAATACATAAGAAGCTCTTGTTTCATGTGGAATAGTATCAACCTTTATGCTCATTTGTGAAGCTTTTTGTGTGTTCTATTCCCCCTCTAACGATTCTCTATTTCAATTTTGGCTCGTATAGGTTTGCAGAGACCCAAGATGGGGTCGGTGTTATGAGAGTTATAGTGAAGATCATAAGATTGTTCAATTAATGACAGAGATCATTCCTGGTTTACAAGGAGATATTCCTAAGAATTCTCGTAATGGTGTTCCTTTCGTTGCCGGGAGGTAAGAATATTGCAAGCTATCGTCAATAAATTCAAAATGACAGACTATAGACTGTTTGTTTTTCTTCAAATTTCATATCTGAAGTAGGTTTTCGTCTAAAAAGAAAAGCAACCTCATATCACCTTTCTATTTCTTTTCTTTTGCTTAGGGACAAGGTTGCAGCTTGTGCTAAGCATTATCTTGGTGATGGTGGAACGACAAAAGGTATCA
>BEHA01001410.1:272559-288923 GCA_002897215.1 Eschscholzia californica subsp. californica | reverse complement strand
CCTATTCAGACATTGACACAATTCAGCTCACATTTCAGATTTTATTAATTAAAAAAACCAAACATCTGAAATCTGAATTAGTCCCAATTCAGATTTCAGATCTGAAAAAATAAAAAAACAAACAGCACCTTATACTTGAAGGAAAACTTGAAGGAAAACATGGAAGAACATCACAACTATAATAGACACTTACTCCTTTTCATTAAGATTAACTTCGATATATCATTTGTAAAGACTTCACCACTTTCTTCAATGGCTTTTATTTTTCATGGTAACACGGGAAAAGAATTTGCATGACAGGTTTTTCCTACTCCAGGTCAGTAGAAGAAGGAGATGGAGGACTCGAGTCTGGAACCAAAATCGACTTGAGTCCATCGATTTTGAGTCAAATAAGAAAGTGGGAGTGACCTCTTTTAATAGAGGACACTCTTAACAATTTTCCTCCTCGCAACAATTTTCTAGAAACTGTGAGGTGCTTTCAACTGGCCGACTGGGATGCGCGATAGTCCTCACTCAGTGAACATATCATGTACTTTTGGATTGTAATAATCACCAATACAAGTTGGTTCCAGGAGAAAATTAATCTATCTTGTTGTTACTTTACCAACCATTTTGATATAACTCAAGGTAAGTTAAGAAATTACTATTTAAAAAAAGGTCAGTCAAAAAATTGTTAAGTTTTTCTCTTTCTTTATTCCTTTTAAGTAAATGATTTCGCTAGAGGAAGGGGTTGAACCTTCGACCTTGTGGTTAACAGCCACACGCTCTAACCAACTGAATGTACTTTTGGATTGTTAACCACAAGGTCGAAGGTTCAACCCCTTCAATAGAAGATCTTTATGCTAATCAGACATTAAATTGATGACTAAGATGGCTTAAAATTCAAAAATGTGTTGTTACGAAAGATCTTTGCTACATGTGATTTTTAATGATAAGAAGTAGATTAGCACAATTGTTTATTCTAAAACTCAGTACTTTTTGTTTTATTTTTCTTGTGATAAGCTTCATACTTGTAAATAAATTTATGATTGAAAAAAGAAGTCGTCAACTTTTAGACAATTTAAATTGGAACCAAGAGTAAGTCTCCGTTTACATGATAAAAGATGTAACCATATGAAAGCATTATCAGAATCATTCATTTTATCGACTCACAAAACACATGTCACATGTAAAAAGCGTGTGTATTTGTATAATAGAGAGAAGTAAGAACATGGGATTCAAATAAACTATTGGGCTGAAAATTGAAAATAAGAAAATTTTAGAGAAGATAAAAGAATTGAAAGATGCAATGTGGAGTTCTTGGTGGTTCACGAACTGCATTGGTTGAGATAATATCTAGTGGACTAGAAGGAGGTTGCCTGTGCATCCGTTAATCATTTATCGGAATAGCACCACCAAGCCACCACCTATTAAGTGAGAGAACATTGTAGTCCAAGTGATTATTCCATTTTTATGATGCAAGTCTTCCAAACAATATCCCACTGAAGACTATTGCTCCAAACCACTTGTTCAACACAAATCTGCAACCAAAGAGGGATTTGACATAGGTTGGTTTGCTCATTTTTTTAAATCGGAGATATTGAAATTAATACCAGATATATAACATAGATGAACTCGGATAGGAGAATTTGCAGTTATTAAGCGAAGGTTCAACTGTGGTAGTGCAAGTGCTTAGAACAAGTAGCTATTAGTATTATTGCTTACTACTTGGTAGTCTCATAATAATTTACTATCAATATTTACTTATATTTCAAGGAGAGCTAAACTGCTAGATATCAATGAAAAATGTTTGGATTCTCTATCTCAATGTTTACAACCAAATGGTGGTTCTATTGGCTACTAAAATTCTTCACTTCTTATGAAACTAAAAAACAAAAAATCACTTCAAATTTACCATACAGTTCTTCCCTCTAGGTCTTAACCTTCAAATTGCTAGCAAAACAGAAAAAGGAAATATGTTGAAACAAAATTCACTTAAAGAAAATAATTTTATCTGGGGCATTTGATAAACAATTTAGGTTAGTAAAATCAATATTCAACTAATACATAACGTCAAAACTATTTACAGAGAGGGTCCAAAAGTTGACCTTTTCACTTTTTCTGTAAATAAGGTTTTGCTATTTACAGAGCACCTAAGGACTAAAATCAAATTTTGATAAAGATCACACTGAAAAAATAAATATATTGATTATAGAATAGAAGATATTTTATCTCCTTCGTTCCTAAACCCCACCACCAACACCTTCCACTACCCCAACAATCACCACCATAACTATGAACAATCAACTCACAGTTACCTACTAGAAACATTAGCAATTGAAGAAATTAACAATGAGGAAGGTACATTAATGGAGGAGCTTGGTGGTCAAGAAGTTTCATTAATGGAAGAGTTTGATAATGAAGAACTCAACTACAACTCTTCATTAGACTCATATAACCACATTATGAGTGAAGACATAGCTTTAGAGCTTGGTGATTATTCCAAAAAGGACTTAGATTTTTAGGTCGACATTTTTTCCTCACTTTTATGAACAACACAAATTTTTGGTCAAATCATGCTTGGAACGATGAACATTTTCGGAGATATTTTTTATCGAACAATTTCATGAAAAACAACATAAACTATAAACATAATGTGACAACAAAAAAAGATGGATTTTCGGCAGGAAATACATTATTTATCAAACAATTTTCGGTGAAAAACAACAAAAACTATAAGCACAATATGGCAACAAAAAAATGGATTTTCGGTAGGAACCACCGAATTTAAACCGAAATGTTTCGGCAAGAACCAACAAAAAATATGGCAACAAAATGTCATCTTCTTCTATGACAAGATTTCTTTGAAAACTACCTAAAGAACTAAAGAGAAATCTACTTCCATGAATATATATGATTCAAGATAAATCTATAATAAAATTGCTTTAAAAACTACCTAAAGAAGCAATGAAACCTAATACATCAAGATAAAAGTTGAAAAAATTGCTTTAAGAATTTTGGAGGGAAAAGATCAAGAGTTTTAGATGGAGGGAAGGACCTATCTCTAAAATAGGGGTTTTATTCTAAATAACTAATAAGTTGTGATAAAGCCAAAAGATTTGTAAATAGTAAAAAGTGGATCTACAAGTTGTCAGATCCGTAAATAACTCTTAGTAGCTCTGTAAATAGCACCGACCATACATAATTGTTAACCAAATTTTTGAGCTCATATCTTTCAAGTTTTGTGCATGATCAGTAATAATCAATAACAACTAAAAAGTAAGGAAAATGAAAGATAGAGAGAGAACCTAGAAAGTTGAGAAATAAAGAGTTGATTTTTCTGTTCTAAGGTTGAAGGGAATTTTGAAGAAGGATGAAAGCCAAAATCTAATAGTTTGAACTTGGAAGTTACGAAAAATGTCGAAGGGCAAAATGGAGAAGGAATTCGCGCTGCTGCAGAACTAGAACCACTTTTTGTTTTGGTCTCTGTTTGGGTTCAGTCCAGAACCAGGACAGGAATGATGAAGGATTCTAGTACCTCATCGTATAGAATAGGTGGGTGTTTTGGCAAAATAAGATGGAAAATTTTTTGGAAAAAAGGTGGAAAACTTAAAAATTGTTCCCCAAACACACCCTTTGAGTAGCCGAAAGAATGTTGCCGACCACTTTTTCCTCTTCTCTCTCTCTTCCCTTTTATCTCTCTCTCCCTGCATCTTTCTTTAAATCCGGCAAAGGGGCTCTCTCTGCATTTCTCTCTTTCTCTTCTAAATCTGTATTTAGAAAAAGAAAGAGAGAGAGACGCCAGAAAAGAGAAAGAGGAGAGAGAGAAGAGAGAATGAAAGAGAGGGAAAGTGGAGACGAGCGGTTTGGTGGTGGAGTTTACCGGTGTTCATGGTGGAAGTTGCCCGAATACGGAAGAGGTCGCTGGAGTTGATGGTGGTGAGAAGGAAGATGGAGGAAGAAGATTATAAAAACATTAATGGGTAGTGTTTGGAAGTAACAAACAAACTTTATTTCCACCAAAGACTTTATTCCCATACAAATTTTTCTTATTTCCCTAAAATATCGACCTTAGAAAATATCAAGAACAAATGATGTTTCACCCTTCATAAAGGCCACAACACTCTGTGAGTTATGGATGTGGAATTGTTTTACAACTCATCGTGTCGATAACGTGTTATAAAATTGGGCAGACCAACCTTCTAGACTGCTATAATATTATTTTTTTGACACTTCAAGACTTCAGAGCTTTTAGACACATCACTAGAAAATAGTGTCTAACTCTTATAAGGATCACCATACTTCGTCTCTCACACGCGTAGAATTCTTTTACAATATAGTGTCTAAAATTTTATAATGAAATTCTTTTAAAAAAACAAGAATAAAAAGTATTAATTATTAAATTTAACTAAAGAAATTGTGGGCTTAAGAATTGGACTATAATGCTCGTCAAATATATACTGAAAAGTTTATA
The DNA here is from genome assembly GCA_002897215.1 of Eschscholzia californica subsp. californica. Taxonomy (NCBI): domain Eukaryota; kingdom Viridiplantae; phylum Streptophyta; class Magnoliopsida; order Ranunculales; family Papaveraceae; genus Eschscholzia; species Eschscholzia californica. The sequence goes on along the minus strand of BEHA01001410.1, from coordinate 284,470 downwards.
GTTGGCAAATGAAGAGTCAATGTTTACGGATTTGATTTAGCATTATCCTAAGTACAGAAAAAGTCAAGAATGTAGGCAATATTTGGTTAAAGATTTGTAAATCACTTTTATTTTGGTAAAGGTGAATAAAACCCACACCCTCAAAATATTCTTGACTTTGTATGCTACTCAGACTCCTAAAGTACAGACAAAGTCAAGAATGTAGGCACTATTTGGTTAAGGATTTGTAAATCCCTTTTATTTTGGTAAAGGTGAATAAAATCCACACCCTCAAAATGCTTACATTCTTGACTTTGTCTGTACTTTGGGGTTCTGAGTAGCATTATCCCACCCTTAAAATGCTTACATTATTGACTTTGTCTGTACTTTGGGAGTCTGAGTAGCATTATCCTAACCCATTCGATTTGCATTTTACCATGGATAGAACTCCATATAAACTTTGTCATGGAAAACCAGTGTCCAGAAAACAGCCAGTAGACCCTATTTCATCTTGCATTAATTAATTTTGTCCTTTTCGTCCCCCTTTTTACTACTTAAATACCAAAACTATCCTTGGAGAAATACCAGTACGAAAGCCTCCTTGTCGTAAAAAAATAATTTCCCGCCCTTTTGTTCTTCGTCCACTTTCTCTCTCTAGAAATGCAGAAACCTATACATATACTGGTTTTCTGTTCAGTAAATGAGAAGGAGAAATCTCGCTCAATTTCTCCCAACTTTCTCTTACTTGGAATTCTCACACGATGAAACGCTAGCTTCAAGTTCAGATTCAGTTCAAAGTAAGCATTAACAAGCTTTCTTGCTCTTTTATTCTTCTTCTCTAGCACTTTCTCTCTCTAGAAAACCTAAATCGTAAATCCATAGATATTGATTTTCTGTTCAATAAACGAGAAGGAGAATTCTCCCTCAATTTCTCTAAACTTTCTCTTACTGAGAATTCTTTCACGACAGAACGCTAGCTTCAAATTCAGATTCCGTTCTAAGTACGCATTAACAAGCTTTCTGTTAGGAAAAATAACCTAATTAACTTGTTCAGGAATACGAAGATAAACGATGTGAAAGTAAAAGTAGAGACACCAAGATTATTTAACGTGGCAAAAATCCCCTCCAAGATAGAAAGTAAAAAACCACGAGACCTAGTCCAGAAATCTTCCACTATAATGATAATAATGGGTTACACAACTCTTCACCAAACCTATGGTGGATAAACTGAACAAAGAAACAAAGAAATAGAAATCTCTTACTTCTTAGGATTTGAACAAATCCTAGATTACTAAAGGTTGAAGAAGATAACCACAAACTAAATTGCTTCACAAGATTAATAATCTTCTTTTCTTCAAACCAATATTCTGCTCTTTCAATCTCTCTTTGAAAGAACCACTTCAGAAATCTCTCTTTCTCTGACTTCTCTTTGTTCTGGAAGTTGTTGTGAATAATCTCTTCCCTTTCATTCCCTTTTATAATGATAAATAAGGAGGTTTACCAATAGAAATAGGAATTCCTTTTTAGGCTTGAAAAAATAGAAACTTCTATTTTTTCCCCAAACAAGGAATAAGGGAAATCCTATTCCAACTAGGAGTCCTTTTATTATAAGGAGGGACCCCAACACTTTCCTGCTCTTTTATTTTCCTTTAACTTCATTTTCCTTGTTAGATGTTTGAAGTTCTTGATTCAGAAGATTCAATTCCATTTACAGATTAAGATTCAATTCCATTTACAGATTAAGATTGTGAAGTATCAAACCAATATGGAGGAGAAGATTAAGATGTGTGATTTACATGTTTGAAGTTCTTGATTCAGATTAAGATTGTGAAGTATCAAACCAATATGGTTTGTGTGATTTGAGTATCAAACCAATCTTTTGTTAGTATGACTATTTTGCATTGGTTTGCAGGCTCTTTTTTTATGGAGTTCTTGATTTGAATTTTCTACAATGTTGTTATATAAAGGTTGTTAACAAGTTATGTGTCAATTTTAGGTTCAAATTCGACGATGAATGGATAAGGGAAGTTGATATGAAACGAGCAATTGAAGAACACTATGGTGGAGATGAAGAGGTGATGACGATGAAGTACATGCTTGTGGTATATACGGGAGAGTGACAAAGAAAAGATAATGTGTGATGTGTATGAGAAAGAAATTGTCGAGTACCATAGAGTAAAATTCTTCTCATTGATCATCATCTCAATCTTTTGTTAGATGTTTGAAGTTCTTGATTCAGAAGATTCAATTCCATTTACAGATTAAGATTCAATTCCATTTACAGATTAAGATTGTGAAGTATCAAACCAATATGGAGGAGAAGATTAAGATGTGTGATTTACATGTTTGAAGTTCTTGATTCAGATTAAGATTGTGAAGTACCAAACCAATATGGTTTGTGTGATTTGAGTATCAAACCAATCTTTTGTTAGTATGACTATTTTGCATTGGTTTGCAGGCTCTTTTTTTTATAGAGTTCATGATTTGAATTTTCTACACTGTTGTTATATAAAGGTTGTTAACAAGTTATGTGTCAATTTTAGGTTCAAATTCGACGATGAATGGATAAGGGAAGTTGATATGAAACGAGCAATTGAAGAACACTATGGTGGAGATGAAGAGGTGATGACGATGAAGTACATGCTTGTGGTATATACGGGAGAGTGACAAAGAAAAGATAATGTGTGATGTGTATGAGAAGGAAATTGTCGAGTACCATAGAGTAAAATTCTTCTCATTGATCATCAACTCAATCTTTTGTTAGATGTTTGAAGTTCTTGATTCAGAAGATTCAATTCTATTTACAGATTAAGATTCAATTCCATTTACAGATTAAGATTGGGAAGTATCAAACCAATATGGAGGAGAAGATTAACATGTGTGATTTACATGTTTGAAGTTCTTGATTCAGATTAAGATTGTGAAGTATCAAACCAATATGGTTTGTGTGATTTGAGTATCAAATCAATCTTTTGTTAGTATGACTATTTTGCATTGGTTTGCAGGGTCTTTTTTTTTATGGAGTTCTTGATTTGAATTTTCTACAATGTTGTTATATAAAGGTTGTTAACAAGTTATGTGTCAATTTTAGGTTCAAATTCGACGATGAATGGATAAGGGAAGTTGATATGAAACGAGCAATTAAAGAACACTATGGTGGAGATGAAGAGGTGATGACGATGAAGTACATGCTTGTGGTATATACGGGAGAGTGACCAAGAAAAGATAATGTGTGATGTCTATGAGAAGGAAATTGTCGAGTACCATAGAGTAAAATTCTTCTCATTGATCATCAACTCAATCTTTTGTTAGATGTTTGAAGTTCTTGATTCAGAAGATTCAATTCCATTTACAGATTAAGATTCAATTCCATTTACAGATTAAGATTGTGAAGTATCAAACCAATATGGAGGAGAAGATTAAGATGTGTGATTTACATGTTTGAAGTTCTTGATTCAGATTAAGATTGTGAAGTATCAAACCAATATGGTTTGTGTGATTTGAGTATCAAACCAATCTTTTCTTCGTATGACTATTTTGCATTGGTTTGCAGGCTCTTTTTTTTATGGAGTTCTTGATTTGAATTTTCTACAATGTTGTTATATAAAGGTTGTTAACAAGTTATGTGTCAATTTTAGGTTCAAATTCGACGATGAATTGATAAGGGAAGTTGATATGAAACGAGCAATTGAAGAACACTATGGTGGAGATGAAGAGGTGATGACGATGAAGTACATGCTTGTGGTATATACGGGAGAGTGACAAAGAAAAGATAATGTGTGATGTGTATGAGAAGGAAATTGTCGAGTACCATAGAGTAAAATTCTTCTCATTGATCATCAACTCAATCTTTTGTTAGATGTTTGAAGTTCTTGATTCAGAAGATTCAATTCCATTTACAGATTAAGATTCAATTCCATTTACAGATTAAGATTGTGAAGTATCAAACCAATATGGAGGAGAAGATTAAGATGTGTGATTTACATGTTTGAAGTTCTTGATTCAGATTAAGATTGTGAAGTATCGAACCAATATGGTTTGTGTGATTTGAGTATCAAACCAATCTTTTGTTAGATGTTTGAAGTTCTTGATTCAATTCCATTTACAGATTAAGATTGTGAAGTATCAAACCAATAAATCCAACAACCTTACGATCTAATACCTTCCAGTCTTCTTCATCTATCTTCATCGGTTTTGTACCGTGATTTTCAATGGGTTCAGCTAGGTCTTTGCTGTAACATCCCGTGTTTTAAAAGGTTGGTTTAGGGGCTATTTAACATTTGAGTCAAGTCAAATCAGGGGCTAAATCAGCAAAGAGGACAATTTAGGGGTTATTTTGCAATCCAGCCAAATTCAGGGACCAAACAGGAATTTCGTGAAACTTCTTAAAAGAAAGAAAAAATCAGAACTTTTTTCTCTCTCTGGTCGACTTTTCAGCAAGGCTAGGGTTTGGAGGAAGCAAAATTTGATCAAGAGAGGAGTTGGGATGATTTTAAAGGGGAATACTTGATTTTTATCGAATTCAAGCATGAAGAGATGATTTAAGCATGGTTACATGGAATTTGGGTAAGAGATTTACTGTTTCTCTCTCTAAAACTCATTGTTTCTATGGTTTGAGTTTTAATTGAGTTTCAATTCGAATTTGTAGGAAATTTGGAAGGAATTGATGAAGATAGGAAGTAAACCAAAGACAACCTAGGGTTCAAGGTAACAAACCAATGAATTAGATGTTTTGATGTAAATATGCTTAATTCTAGGGTTTAAGGTTTATGGAATTTGGGGATTTTGATGATTCATGTTGTTTTAGGGTTTATCTAGTTGAGAATTATACAATTTTGATATAAAAGAAACTTTAGAGAGATTATGTGATATAGGTTATCGATCGAACGACAACTCGAGGGACTGAATTAAACCTACTGTCCGAGCCAATCTGGGATTGATATGTTGCTCATACGTACTTTCATAAAACATGAAAGTCGTAGCTTAGGTTGTTAGCTTTCCGAAAAGGTATGGTACAAGTCATTTCGTTAACGGACGAAAGAATTATGACTGTTTTACCGAGCAGCGCGCAGTTTACCAAACATGAAAACTGCTTACTGTTTTTAGTAGTTATCTAATCATAGGTGTTTCAAATGTTATTTGAGTCTTCTCCATTATTGTAGCTTGTCTCGATACGATTCCAGAAAGGTATAGTACGAGTTTATTGGAGTTCGGATGAGGGAAATATGAGCAATTTAATACGCAGCGTACGATCAGTGAAACTAATGCGCTGTTGCGTATGTTTTGTGATTTTCGGAGATGTCCTAATTGAAATTAGAGGAGACCCCTTTAGAGGAAAACTTCAGAAATGATATAAGCTTTCCAACGATATAAAATTGGGTTGAAACGAAATAACTACGGGACAATTATGACTGTTTTACCGAACAGTGCGCTGTTGAGAAAATTCAGTTTTGTTGTTGTATGAATTTTGCAAATTTCGAAGATGACTAACTTGGAATTTGGTCGAGACCTTTAGTAACTAAATGTTAAGGATATAAGTAAGTTTCCAACACTTCATCGACTTGAATTGGACATGGCTATGAAGTTAGACGATGGATCGATATTCGGTTATAGTTTAAGTTTTCGTGAGTTAGCGGTTTTGCTATTGTTTTAAAGATTTCATCGTTTTCTTTTAATTATTGTTTTTGTCGTATGAAGGTTCTTATCGAAGAACCTAATGTTTATCTCTTTTATTTATGGATTGGTAGAGGGGGGAGCCGGAGCTTATCGTTGACGATGATGCTACGGTTTCGGCGGAGCAGAAGTACCGCCAGGTAGGGGTTCTGAATCCATTTCTCAACATGGTTTTTATAGATAATGAAATGTGCTAAGTCGTATAGTTATATATGCGTCATTATAACTAGAGTTTAGGTAGCATGAAACTCAATTTTAGTTATGAACTGAAATATGCTGGAATGGTTTTGTTGTGATACGAGAAATGCTTTCGAACTGTTTTTACGATGATTGCGAACTACGATTTTCTTGTATGTACCCGACTGCGGATTATGTCAACCTACGGGCACGTAGCCATTGAGGGTAGGATGACATGTGGACACGGTTGTGACCCGTGTGAGACCTGTGAGGTGGGCGACACTAGTCATGAGACCTGTGGGAGTAGAGTGCTTCACTTGCTGGCCATTGGTGCTCGTGCCTCTAGCTTGAGGCTCAGGGCCGTACACCCTGACCGCTCGTTGGGGAGGCGACATTGATTGGGATCCCTCTGCTTTGTGTGTGATGTGGCTATTGGTTGTTCCACTTCCGTGTTTGATAAGATAATGAATTGTATATCTATATTGATTTTGATAAATGAATGAAACTGATTTTGAAAGATCGCATTAGATGCATGACAGGGTACCGAAGAGAGTAAGGTTCAGGTCCTACCATGGGTATTGGGGGACGGCTCTATTACTCGAACTCGGTGATCTAAAACGTATTTAGATACTTAAGGTATATATGTATCATGAGGTAAACTCTTCAATGATTGCGGAGTCCCTTAGTGGGAGAGGGGCTTATCGACTAGGGATAAGTCTCTTTCTCGAGGAGACGTAGTGCATTAGCTAGTGCCATAAATGGGCTGGTACTATCTAACGCACTCTAGGTTCTCCTGAGGTACTCTCCTCTTATTGGGAGCGCACCATGGGTGGGCAGCTAATCACTGCTATTGCTTGCTAGATTAAGGAAAATGGTTTTGTATATAGTATATATGGGAACTGGTTTGATAACTCGTTTTGTCATGATGTTTACAACTTATTAAGTGAACTTTTACAAACGTGATGGGTTTTGGATTGGTCTTCTACCAGAATAACTCGTGTCGGTGAGTATTCTGACCCCCTACCAGTTGTTAGTGTGCAGGTGCTTGGTTGTAGCCTCGAGGCGGAGTTGTATTCCAGCCGGTGATCTTGTCTAACGAGGCTAGAGGTGTTGCGTCGTTTTCTTTGGTTTTTGCTTATATGGTTTTTTCGTTATTTCCAAGTTATGTATTTATTGCAGAAACCAAACTCTAAAATGTATATATATAACACTTAGAGTTGTTTGTATCGTTGTGTAAGAGGCTTTTATAGTTCTTTTTGTGGTTCGGGTTTCGACCCGAAACTGAGTTGAGTTTGTTTAGCTTCCGCTTTAGTTTATTTTTCTTGTATATGCGAATGTATGGTTTGCATGACAGGTTTTACAGGTGCGACCGGTTCGATTTACAGAGGAGACTCTGCCGGATTTTCGTCTCGTCTGTGAGTTGCCGGGGCGTAGTCGTGTCTATTTTGGGACACGGGGCGTCACATTTGCAGTATAACAAATCTTCCATTTTTTCTTTCCACATCAAGTAGTTTTCTCCATCTAAACTAATCATGCGATTAGTATTCACTTCCATATTTCTGAACAATAAATGCAACCTTAGCTCTGGTACCACTTGTTAGGAAAAATAACCTAATTAACTTGTTCAGGAATATGAAGATAAACGATGTGAAAGTAAAAGTAGAGATACCAAGATTATTTAACGTGGCAAAAAACCCCTTCAAACTAGAAGGTAAAAAACCACGGGACCTAGTCCAGAAATCTTCCACTATAATTATAATAATGGTTACACAACTCTTCAAGATGTGTAGAAACACTCTTGGACAACTCTTCACCAAACCTATGGTGGATAAACTGAACAAAGAAACAAAGAAATAGAAATCTCTTACTCCTTAGGATTTGAACAAATCCTAGATTCCTAAAGGTTGAAGAAGATAACCACAAACTAAATTGCTTCACAAGATTAATAATCTTCTTTTCTTCAAACCAATATTCTGCTCTTTCAATCTCTCTTGAAAGAACCACTTAAGAAATCTCTCTTTCTCTGACTTCTCTTTGTTCTGGAAGTTGTTGTGAATAATCTCTTCCCTTTCATTCCCTTTTATAATGATAAATAGGGAGGTTTACCAATAAAAATAGGAATTCCTTTTTAGGCTTGAAAAAATAGAAACTTCTATTTTTTCCTCAAACAAGGAATAAGGGAAATCCTATTCCAACTAGGAGTCCTTTTATTATAAGGAGGGACCCCAACAAACTCCCCCTCCCGACTTATGAAGAGGGACCTACCATCCCCAAACCTGCAACACTGCTACATAACTCATGTTTGCCTTTGGGTAATGGTTTTGTCATCATATCTGAACCATTGTCGTCAGTATGGATTTTCTCGATCTTCAACACCTTTTCTTCAAGAACATTTTGGATCCACTGGTATCTCACATGTATATGCTTGGACTTGGAATGGAAACTAGAATTCTTACTGAGGTGGATGACACTTTGACTGTCGCAATGAATAACATAATTATCTTGTTTCATACCAAGTTCTTCTAACAGTCTCTTCATCCATAACATCTCCTTGCAACATTCTGTAATGGCAATATATTCTGCCTCTGTAGTAGATAAAGCTACACGCTTTTGTAATTTAGATTGCCATGACACTGCTCCCCTTGAAAATGTAAATAAGTAGCCTGATGTGGACCGTTTAGAGTCTACATCTCCTGCCATGTCTGCATCTGTATAATCGACTAATATTGGCTTATCATTACCAAAACATATACGAGCTTTAGACGTACCTCTAAGATACTTCAGAATCCACTTCACTGCTAACCAATGCTCTTTGCCTGGATTAGCAAGAAATCTGCTTACTACTCCAACTGTAAATGCAATGTCCAGTCTTGTACACACCATTGCATACATCAAGCTTCCTACAGCTGAAGCATAAGGAATTTTCTCCATTTCTTCTTTCTCACTTCTAGTTGATGGACACTGATCACGAGTCAACTTGAAGTGACTGGCTAATGGACAACTCACTGGTTTTGTCTTGTCCATATTGAACCTTTCTAGAACCTTCTCAATGTATCTTTCTTGTGATAGCCAAAGTTTTCCAGCTTTCCTATCACGAGAGATATGCATGCCAAGAATTTGTTTTGCTGGACCCAAGTCTTTCATATCGAAATACTTGTTTAGTTCCTTCTTTAAGCTGCTAATTTTATTAGCATCCTGACCAACAATCAACATATCATCAACATAAAGCAGAAGTATAATCAAATCTCCATCAAGAAATTTATGAACGAAAACACAATGTTTTGAAGTCATCTTGTGATACCCTTGATCCTTTATGAATGATTCAAACATTTTGTACCACTGCCTTGGTGCTTGTTTCAGCCCATATAAACTCTTCTCTAACTTACAAACCAAGTGTTCCTTACCTTTAACTTCAAACCCTGTTGGTTGTTCCATATACACATCTTCCTCCAAGTCACCATGAAGGAAAGCGGTATTGACATTTAGTTGTTCAATTTCTAGGTTCATACTTGCAGCCAATCCCAATACTAACCGTATAGAGGACATCTTCACCACTGGAGAGAAAATCTCATCAAAATCAATACCCTTCTTCTGCCCAAATCCTTTCACCACTAGGCGTGCCTTATACCGTGGTTGTGAATTTCTTTCTTCGGTCTTGATTTTGAAAACCCACTTATTTTTAAGAATTTTCTTATTCTTAGGTTTTTCAACCAACTTAAAAGTGTTGTTCTTATGCAATGATTCAATCTCATCTTGCATAGCTTTCAACCACTCCTTCTTGTATTCATCATCTATGGCTTCTTCATAACATTGTGGTTCTCCACTATCTGTAACCATCACATACTCGTGTGGAGGATACTTGGTAGATGATGCTCTATCTCTAGTCGATCTTCTCAATTCAGCTGGTGGTTCATGTTGAACTTCCATTCCTTACTCAACATCATCACCCATAGGAACATCTTCATGAGCTTCATCTTCATGATTTTGTTCTTCACCTGCATTATCATGCATAACCTAAGAAGAGATATGTGGATCTAGATCAATGAGATCATTACTATGATTCTCATGCTTCTCAACTTTCCCGAAGTCCTCAATAGTTTGATTTTCAAGAAAGACCACATCTCTACTTCTAATAATCTTCTTATCGACTAGATCCCATAACCTGTATCCGAATTTCTCATCTGCATAGCCTAAAAAGATGCATTGCTTGGCTTTATCATCAAGCTTTGTTCTTTGATCTTTAGGTATATGCACAAAAGCCCTGCAACCAAACACCCTTAGGTGTCCATAACTGACTTCTTTCCCAGCCCACACTCTCTCAGCTACATCTCCATCTAATGGTGCTGAAGGTGATAAATTGATCAGATAACATGCAGTACGCATTGCTTCACCCCAGAAGCTTTTAGGCAATTTTGCTTCTGAGAGCATACATCTGATCCTCTCCACAATAGTGCGATTCATGCGTTCTGCTACACCATTTTGTTGTGGAGTTTTGGGAACTGTCTGTTCATGTCGAATACCATGGGTTTTGCAATACTCTTCAAACGACCCGATGTATTCTCCTCCATTGTCAGTGCGAATGCACTTCAATGATTTTCCTGTCTCCCGTTCTACCATGTTGTGGAAATTCTTGAAAACTGCAAGTACCTGATCTTTGGTCTTTATGGCATATGCCCAAGCTTTCCTGGAAGCATCATCTATAAAAGTAACGAAATACAAAGCACCACCAAGTGTTTTGACCTTTAAAGGTCCACAAACGTCAGAATAAACAAGCTCCAAAACACTGGATTTTCTTTCAGATGCATTCCTTTGAAAGGATACTCTATGTTGCTTTCCTACTAAACAATGAGAGCAAGTGTTTAAATTTATACCTTTTACGTTCGGTAAGTCTTGTCGTTTAGCAAGGATTTGAAGTCCTTTCTCGCTCATGTGCCAGAGTCTTTTATGCCAAAGATCAGTGGAAGAATCTTTTTCAACTGCATTCAATTCTCCTTTACACAGTTTTACTTGAGTCCTGTATAAAGTACAACACTTCTTCCCTCTTGCTATCACCATTGACCCCTTTGTGAGCTTCCACTTTCCATCACCAAAGTGACTGTGGTACCCTTCATCATCTAATACTCCGGTAGAGATTAGGTTATATCGAAGATCTGGTATATGCCTCACATTCTTAAGAATCAATATACTCCCTGTGCTCGTCTCGATTTTCACTTCTCCAATTCCTACGATTTTTGAGAAACCTAAGTTTCCCATCCTGACTTTGCCAAGGTCACTAGTTCTGTAAGAGTTAAAAAAATCCTTACATGGAATAGCATGATACGAAGCACCTGAGTCAACCAACCATGTTGTTTCTGGTTCTGACTCAGTCATACTTAAGCAAGTGTCTCCACAACCTGAGAGTAAGATAATGTCATCACCTGAGGCAACTGCCGCAACATTATTTTGTTTTTCATCATCCTTTTTATTTTCCTTCTTTGGTTTCCTGCAATCACTCTTGTAATGACCCATTTTTCCACAACCAAAACATCTAACTTTTTTCTTTGGTTTTGATCTTCCCCTTGACTTATCACGGTTATGAGGTTTTCTACTTTTACCTCTCCCCCGTCTTTCTGTAACAAGTGCCTCTGAATGAGACTCGTCTGACGATGATTTCCTTCTTGTTTCTTCATTCAACAAACTACCTATTACGTGATTCATACGCATTATGCCATCATAAGCAGAATTGCTAAGAGACACCACTAATGTCTCCCAACTATCTGGTAAAGAATTTAGAAGAAGTAAGGCCTGCAACTCATCATCCAAAACTAACTTCATTGCAGAAAGCTGATTTACTAGACTTTTCATCTCATTCAAGTGTTGAGCAATTGAGGTTCCTTCTTTATATTGTAATTTTCCTAGCTTTCTGAACAAATAAGCCTTTTTGGCAGCTGTCTTCTGATCATACAATTCTTCTCATTTCCTCCATAGACTATAAGCGGAAGTCTCCGTCGATACATGATGAAAAATACTGGGTTCTACCCATTGTCGAATAAATCCAACAACCTTACGATCTAATACCTTCCAGTCTTCTTCATCTATCTTC
>BEHA01001410.1:251628-264178 GCA_002897215.1 Eschscholzia californica subsp. californica | reverse complement strand
TAAAAGAGGATTAAACCCCTATTTATACAAGTAATGTCAGCTTAGAGAGAGAAAGTAGTTACTTGAAGAACAAGTAACTAACTTTTAAGTACTAACCAACTTAACTAACAAACACTCTTATTACACTTATCATATTGACACTCTCATACTCTCTCATAGCATAAGCTCTATAATATCATATAAACTCTCTAATAGTTTGATTGATAAGAGAAGGGAAAGATGAGAAACCGAGAGGTGTAGAGAGAGACAAAGAGTGGAGAAAATAATAAGTTTCTTGTGTATTATAATTAACCATGGTGCATGTATTTATACATGTAGGGTTGAGGTGTTTTGATATACATAAATTATACAAATAGATAGCATAGCTTAGCTAAATTATAGCTATGATTATCCTAATCAAACCCTAAGCTAACCGACCGGGTCGGGTAGACCGATGTCTATCCCTAATACTCCCCCTCAAGTTGGAGCCGGAATGCTAATGAAGTCTAACTTGCCAATTATCTTTTGAAATGCTTCGTAAAGATGTCTGCGAGTTGCTCAGAATTCGGTGTGTATGAGGGAGAATAAGTTTTGACTTTATAATAACTTTTTACTAATTTGAAGCAAAAGAACTTCTACTCAGGGGCGGACCCACTAAGAGACCAGGCCGGGTAGCTGCCCGGCCTGGAATTTGTAATTCTTTCACCAAGGTAGGGGTAGATTTGTAGTTTTCCTATATAAATTTTCTTTCCCAATGAGGGGTCTTTCACGGGAGATTTACTTTGACGAGATTAAAAACCGGAGCAAGCAAGAAATTGGAGGAAACCCTAGCTAATAACAATACAAATCGATTCTTCTGGAAGACAAAAAAATAATACAAATCGATTTCTTCATCGCTTACACTTAATAATCAAATACAACTTTAGGTTAGTAACTCTGTTTTTCGTAAAATCTAGTTTCTATTGATTCAAGGTATAGTTAGAAGTTCTACTTTGTTTTAGGGTGTTGGTTGTATTAGTTTGATGAAGTTCTTCTTTGTTTTAGGGTTTTGGTTGTATTAGTTTGATGAAGATCTTCTTTATTTTTTCTACCAAGAAAAGCCAATTTTGTACATGTTTTTTTTTGGTAGATGTGGAAGAAAGCTATCTTATGAATTTTACTACTAACCATTGAATGATTGAATTGAAAACTATGCTTTGAGTTTCATCTACCAATTTCTTGAATAGCTTCTGAATTTCTGTTAGCATTAATGAGGGTTTTGGTAGCTCTAACTCTGCTTCATCTTCTTTATTTGCTTGTATTGATTTGTTTGATATTAATATTATGTTCTCTCATGTTGGTCCATTTATCTTTTTTATTTTGTTCTTTATTTGTGATATTACATGTTGTTTTACCTAGGTACCTAAGCATCTTCACAATCACATAGAGAGATAGAAAGAGAAAATGAAATCAATAAAATGCAATCAGGATTTGGCTTTCTGAGATGAAGTTTCTCATTGGAGAAGTTAAAAGGGGTTTGCCCTCCCGGACTTAAAATCCTGGTTCCGCCCCTGCTTCTACTGCATATACTTTTGGTTGCAAAACGACACCTAAGTGAACATATCATGTACTTTTAGATTGTAATACTAACCAATACAAGTTGTTCCAAGGAGAACGTAAATTCATCTTCTTATTACTTTACCAACACAAGGGCGGTCAAGAAATTACTATTTTTCGTCAAAAGAAAAAAGAAATTACTATTTAAAAAAAGGTCAGTAACAATTATAACTTTTAGTGTGATAACTTTACTGAAGAGCTTGAATAGCTCAGTTGGTTAAAGCGTGTGGCAGTTAACCACAAGGTCGAACGTTCAACACCTTTCTCTAGCGAATACACGTTTTTGAAGGTTGTTGCGAAAGATCTTTGGTACATGCGATATTTATGAACTTTTAGACAATTTAACTTGGAACCAAGAGCAAGTCTGTTTACATGATAAAAGATGTAACCATATGAAAGCATTATCAGGATCATTCATTTTATCGACTCACAAAACACAAGTCGCATGTAAAAAGCGTGTGTATTTGTATAATAGAGAAGTAAGAATATGCGATTCGAATAAAATATTGGGTTGAAAAATGAAAATAAGAAAATTTTAGAGAAGATAAAAGAATTGAAAAATGCAATGTGGAGTTCTCCGTGGTTCACGAATTGCATCGGTTGAGATAATATCTAGTGGACTAGAAAGAGGTTGCCTGTGCATCCATTAATCATTTATCGGAATAGCACCACCAAGCCACCACCTATTAAGTGAGAGAACATTGTAGTCCAAGTGATCATTCCATTTTTATGATGCAAGTCTTCCAAACAATATCCCACTGAAGACGATTGCTCCAAACCACTTATTCGACACAAATCTGCAACCAAAGAGGGATCCGATATTGGTTGGTTGGTTTTCTCAAATTTAGAATCGAAAATATTGAAATTAATACCAGATATAGAACATGAATGAACTGCACGAACGTTCAACTGTGGTAATGCATACCATCTTAAAATTTTATTTGGACGACTACTTACTTCCTATTACAATCTGCTCGACTTGATAAATCAACTGTCCAGATCTGCCACGCTAATTGACCAGAAGCAGCTACCAACGATGCATAAAATGGCCATGCTGTTCAATGGAAAGAGTAAATATAAGGCGACGGATAAACTCGGATTGAGAAACATATGGAAACACAAAAGAGTAATACCAATGTCTGCATTATATCCACAGAGACTTAGACTGCTAATACATGTAACTCCGAAACAAGATACCCAGTTCTTCGTCAGATCACCGAACCTCAAAGCAGTAGATTTAACCCCTACTTTCATGTCATCTTCTTTATCCTGCATTGTCATAATCAATGTATCATGGTTTCGGTTGAAATTTAAAGTCTAAAAACACTAAATGGGATCTTTTCTACTCCAAGACACTTTGATGAAATAAAAGAAATTCACTTCTCAGAGATTCTTTAATGAAACTTAAGCTAGTGACTTCGAAAGAGCAAATAAGATAAAATAGACATGGTTGAACTTTCTTATGTGAACCGTAAGTACCTGGTGAGCATAAATAGTATCGTACACAAGAGTCCAACAAACGCCAGATATATACAATGGGAGGACAATAGCCGGATCTAAACTTCCTTTGACTGCCGTCCATCCTAATAAAGCTCCCCAATTAAAAGTTAAACCTAAAAATGCTTGAGGCTGCAGTAAGTGCAGCATGAAAACAAATATTGGTAAAACTTGCCAAAGGAAACTATTTATACAAGAAAGACTACCACAAGAGAAGTCATTACCCAGAATGTAAATCTCTTCATGAGGGGATAGGAGAAGACTAGTAGCAAAGATGATGCCCCAAGAACACGGCTGTCAACAAATTAAGACTTCACTTTATGAATGATAAAGAATCAAAATATTAATGCAACTAACGATGAGATTCTTCGGTTAAAAAATGTTGATCTGAAGAAATTAACAAGCCAAACTAAGATAATATAGAATGATCCAAGAGGAAACTCATCATGCATATATGAATGTCTTTAAATATCTACTAATATTTACCGGTGGTTGGATCTGTTAGACCATGTTATACTCGCATCGGTTAAGCCAGGCAATCCGAATCCGATTAAGTAAGAGAGTCAAAGGATTTGGTAGTGGTTAACTAGTTACACTTTTCTCATAAACAAGGAACAAAGAAGTGGACATATAACTTCTGAGGAAAAAAGGAAAAGGAGCACCATGTCCGCAAAAAGTACCATGTTTTAACAGAAAGTATCGCGCACCTATAATTATTTAGTTGAAGTAGAATCCCAAGGCCCAAAAGAAGTTGAAGACCGAGAAAGGTTAGACCTTGAAATGGAGTCAGTGCGCCACTTGCTACTGGTCTAGACTTTGTGCGATCCACCTGAAGAACTAAAAAAATTTATCACACAATCATGCCAAGAACAACAAAATCAGCCCTAGGAGATATCCTCTTTCATTATAGAATAAAAGAAAATTAAAACAACATTGTTTTATTGAAATGAAAACATAAAGAAGAGAGATATCAATATGATGAGGTGTTCATAGGTACAATCTTAAACGCAGTTGTGTTGAACAAACAATCATCAAAGCAAATAGGAAAAAGCTAATATCAGATTTTCAATTTCATCAAACCAAAAGATAAGTAAGATTGTATAAGCTAAGAAAACAAATGGATTTGAGCAATACCTTTATATCGATATCACGATCAAGAAGGTCATTTACTGTACATCCAGCACCTCGTAAAAGCAAAGACCCGCAGCCAAACAACGCCAGCATCTTAAAATCAGGAAGGTTCCCAGGCGATGCTGCCAACGTGATTGACCTATTGCAGTGGACAAAAAATAAGTGGAGAACCACTTTTCAGTCATTATGTTCCGTGCTCCTAAGGGCCTGTTATTCATTAAGGTCTTTTTACTAGATCTTCAAAGTCCAGATCTTTAAAGATCCAAAAGATTTTTTCATATTGCGAGACATTTTTTAATTAAAATTTTGAAGGTCCAGGATCTTTTAGGTGGTGAAACTTTTTATGTTCCTGGACATTAAAAATCCTAGATCTTTAAGTTCTGAACCATTCTTACTAAAAATTTGAAGTTCTAGATCTTTTTTGTTAGAAATGTAATGATCTATTTTAAATCTAAGTTGTTCAAACAAATGGTTAAGATTAAAACAAAAGTTATATAAATACTTGTTGTTTCTTTCATTCTCTGCCCCTCTCTCTCTCTCTATCTCAAACTTATGTAAATACAAGAAATAATTTTTTTTATTCCCTCTCTCACTCCTATGTAAAAAATGAGACGACATAGAAAAATATCAAATCTCATTTATCTCTCTCATTATTCTTGCGCAAACGCGAGATGCCATATAAAAAAAATGAAATTTTATGTTGTTTTATTACAGTTACATTTTTTATTTAGAGCCGGAATAATAACTTGGTCATGGTACGTTTTTGAAAGTGCACTGTCTTTGCCGTATTTACCGTTATTCATGGCTTCAACAATAAGTTGCAGCAGCACCTGATTTTCAATTTGAGACCATTTCATGTATTTTTTTTGTCGTCTGTGAACTCATCTAATATAACAAATCGAATACAAAAAAGTTTATCTCCAAATTTATCATAGAATTACACAAACTTATAAATTTCGGCTCTATCTTCCTAAAATTACAATTGGACGACTATGATAGTAAGAATTTATGTTAGTGATATGTTATGCAATGGTTGCATAGTGTACTAATAAAATAAATAACAACAACCAACTTTAAGAATAAAGAACTCCTAATTATATAATAAATAATTTATTATTCCCAGCAACTAGGATTATGCATGGATTTAAAGAAGTGGCTCTTACTGAATTCTACCTGTTTTTGGGGTTACTACCGAGTTTCACACTTGTTTCTTGGCATCATTGTTTGGGAAACCAAAACTGGGTTTAGCGTACAAACACCTGTTTTCAGGGTTACAACCGAGTTTCACAAACAATGGTTACTTATTATGAGTTTGTAGGATTATGAGTAATAGAGATGGCTACTACTGAATTCTACCTAGTCACGTGGGTAATTTTCTTTGACTACACAAACATCATGATGAAACATGGTATCAAATAATAGTGGGTAATCTTATCTGCTACAAAAATAAAGATTACCTTGTAGAAGCTCACAACTTAGAAGGTGAAGAAAGCGACTACCAACCGAGAAGAAGAAGAAAACGGCTACCAACCAAGAAAGAGAAGATTACCTGTTTCAGGGTTTTTGTGGACTTGGTTTTTTTTTTTTTATAATAGAGAAAAAAGTTTTCTTTAGTTATTTAACCCATTATCCACTCATGGCAGTAAGAACTCGAAAGATCCACCTATATAGGTGAAACTTTGAGTTTGACAAATTGTGAGTAAATTTGTCTCCAAAAGATCTTGGGTCGGATATTGGATTAAAAGTTCTTGATTTTTCTAAAAAAATGAATAACACGTTCTTTTAAAGTTCTTAAATAAAGGTCTGAACTAATAACACTAAATTTTGAAGTTCTTAAAAAAAGATCCGAACCAATAACGCCAAACTTTAAATTTCTTAAATAAAGTTCTGAACCAATAACACGAAACTTCAAAGTCCTTAAAAAAAGGTTTAAACCAATAACGTCAAACTTTAAAGATCTTAAAAACATTGAAGATCTTACAAAAGTTCGGAACGAATAACCCCCACTAAGCAACTTCAAGCACAACTGCCTTACTTTTACAGGACAAGTAGTAGAGCTAGTAGTTAAAAAACCGACATGACACCGGGCCTGCAAACCTAAAATAGGGATGTCTGAATAAAATGTTAAGATAAAATTGGGGTGTAGACATTGAAGAAGTATCAGAACTCATAATGGGTTAAATAAACCCTTGTGTGTGGCATATGTAGAGGAGGAGGATTCAAGACATGACTGTTCCAGAACTTCTAAGCCCTCCTCAGTAAAGGCCGTTAAAGAACTTAAAGTCTTGGGAACTCTAAATATTTTAAGGAACCAAATTGGCTGTTTATTTATTGACTCTTGATAAGGTTAGAAGTTCAGAAACCATGCCCTATCTATGTCACGAGAAGAACACATCACCAACGCGAATAAACCAAAAAAAAACATGGGTCGTCTCCATGAGTTAGAAGTTATTCTCCCATGAGTATATACAAAATTAGTCAATAACAAAGAAGTATGGGGAAAGCATTGTATAAATGTATGAATATATCAATCTGGTTGAAACACAAGTAAGAAACATAACAAGGAAAACAGTAAAATCACCAATTTCAAATGTGAGAAGCTTACCACATACATGGCCAAGCAAGTAACCATGTGCCGATTGGCTTATCCAATCGAGCTAGATGAGCATATGGACGAATGGAGTTAGGAAGATACAGATCAATCCACGATAAAGGATCCTTTTTCACTCCCTTGTCATCATCGTGATGTTGGTTACCACCATTTTGCGTACCCTTAAATGAACCAGTAGATGTGCAAATCCTTGCGAAGGGTACTAAACTCGAACTGCAATTAAAATACTTCACTAGATGAACTTCAAAGTTGGCAATTTGACGGCATTTGGGTATATCAAATATGGTATCTATGATTTTGGGATTTGTTGGATATTGATGGAAGAGGTTTGAGGGTTTTAATGGTGAATTTGAAGAGACATGATTGGAGGTGCACGGATGGACTGAAGACGAGAGGGCATAACATGATCTCAACTTGCGGGAAGCACGGGATAGCAAGAAAACTGCCATTTTTGAGATATAAGGCGTATGAAACTTGAAGATACCTCTCTTTCTTTTCTCACTTTAAGTTTTGAATGTCAAGGGGCACTTCTTTTGTGCTCTTAGTTTATATTGATACTTCATAATTTTCTGCAAGTATTTACAAGAAAATAGCTATTATTACTTACTACTTCATAATCTCAAAATAATTCCCAACTAATATTTATTTATACTTCAAAGAGCAGCTAATATCTGAAATATGAATCAATTAACATACAAACAAATCATAAATGAAAATTATCGAACTTAAGCACCATATAAATTGAAGTAAACTGCTAGATCTCATTGAACAATGTTTGGGTTCCTATGTTTACAAACAAAATGGTGGTTCAAAGTGGCTACTGAGATTCTTCTCTCTGGGTCTTAACCTTCACTTCGCTAGCAAATCAGAAAATGGAAATAAGTTGAAACAGAGTTCACTTAAAAAAATAATTTCAAAATTCAGCTAATACATAATTGTTAACCAAAGTTTTGAGCTTAGAGCATCTCCAATGCAAAACTCAAAAAAAAACTCAAATTGTCCTGTGTGTCAAGGCTCAATTGAGTTTCACTTTCCAAGATGTCAATATTGAGATACTCAATTCAAAAGACATCTCCAGTGCAACACTCTAAAAACTTAAAAATAACTCAATTCGAGACCCCAAATTCCTAATTTCTAATTTCTAGAGCCATATTTCATAGAAATTAGGATTGCTTCTTCTACATTTCCAATTTTAACATAAGCAGCAAAAATCGAATTCCATGATGCTGAATCTTTTACAGGACTTTCATCGAACAGTTTCCAAGCATCTCTCATACCCCCACAAACACCATACGTAGTAGTAACCAAAGTATTTATAACATGAACATCTAAATGAAAACCCATTTTCAAAACATGATTATGAATCCTTCTTTTACAGACAATCTAACAGAGCAAGCTTGAATTAAAATTGGCTTAGCGTAATTATCAGGTTCAAAGTTCTTTTCTAGCATCAATTTGTATAAGAAAATAGTAGATTGAGGATAATTTCTATTCAAATACGTTTTCACTATTCTATTCCAAGTAAACCCATTTTGGGCATTCAATTTGATTGAAGATACAGAATGAGTAGTTGAGATGAATGAAGTGAGAATCTGAAGTGAAATTAATAAGTCAACTTGCGGCAAATGTGTCTCTAAATAATCCAGAAACGATCATTTGTGAGAAAATTTGATTAAATTTTTTCAAGTTTCCACATTTTTGTTTAAGGATTGTTTAACGGCAGAAGGAATATAGGTTTTGACAAAATTCATTGAGAAAGAAGAAGAGTTTGAAACCGTATAGAGAGAGAGAGAGAGTTACCAGGTGAAGATGTCAACACCAATGGAGACGAGAGAGAGTTCGTGCACAGTTCGAATGCAGGGGCGTTTAGTTCGAATGGAACCCTCGTTCGATTTGATTCTTCTTCCCTAATTTGATTCTTCTTCAATTTCAGATGAAATTTGGGGAGAATTACTGAAACCCCCACCTCTTCAATATGCACATTACTGAAACCCCCACCTTTCAATTATAATTACAAAAACCCTCACCTTTTTTGAAGTTTCCGTCAGATTGAACGGCACCACGCTGTTAGTTATTTGCATTGACCAAAATGGCCATTGGTTAAACAAACCCCCACCTTTCTGAAATAAAAAAACTGGGCGCCTTCGAACAATAAAGGCGGGCGCAAATAACCCACCTATCTTCTCCATCCCACCCAGCAAAAAACGAGTTTCAAAGGTGGGAGTTTCAGGGTTTAGGAATAGGAGATCACCGAGCAACTATCCTCTTCAATCACCGACTATCACCGACGGAAACTTTCCTCTTCAATCACCGACGCCAATCGACGGTAACTCTCCTCTTCAACTATCACCTTGGTAAGTTCATTCCTGAGAATTGTTTAGCTTATCTTCCCAATTAAACTGAAACCCTAAGTCTTCCCAAATAAACTGAAGCCCTAACTCCAATAGTTAGAATATGAATTGGTTTTAATTCAGAATAAGGACGTGAAACCCTAGTTTAATCAATGAACATGTGGTATTAATTCATATATGAGGATATGAAACCCTAGTTATGTACTTAAGTAGTTCAATTTTCAGACTTGTCAAGCTTGAATGTGAAACCCTAGTTAATTACTTAAGTAGTTCAATTTTGAAATCCAAGATGCATTAAAATGCTTGTTCACAAAGTATACTACCAGTGACAATGCAGATACTAATACAATAACGAATCGTGCTAGTTGTGAATATAGGACTACAACACATACTTCGTTCAGACTCCAATGATCGTTCGAGCTTTAAGTATTTCCATGATTACATTAGTTTTGAATTTAATAAGAAAGGCATCTATTGAAAAGGAAAATAGTCGAACTATTAATTAACGTTACTGGAGTAAAGTTCATTGATGAAGTAGTACCTTTGCTGCTCGAGTACTCCATTCTCCTAATATAGCTCTGAGTCTCTCATTTTCTTCAACATACTGTTACACATTTTAACATAAAGATTAGTAACTTAATTGGTGTAGTACCCAAACTTAACACATAAAGATCAGTATCTTCTTTCAAGAAATGAGTTATATGCGCTAGTTACATGTTATTGAATAGGATTAGTAACTTAATTGGTGTTCTTTTATTATCTCGTAGAGGGTCTATTAGCAGATCATGTTAATGAATAGGATTTTGGAGGAATGAGTTATATGTGCTAGTTACATGTTATTGTTTATTTTAAATGGCGTTGATGGTACGGTACTATCTCTGACAATGTTCACTTGTCCAGGAACATAGTGTCTACCGTCAACTTAGATTGCAAGTTGGATTAAATTTTGGGAGCAAAAACCGAGCAGAGGTAAGACTTCTTGTGCTTGATCAAGTTAGGGTTACTCGAAGTGTGAATCTCGTTGGCTAACCCACTGTCTTTATCAATCTCTTAATCTTGGAATCAAGTAAATACTTTCTCTCTCTTTGAATATCCAGCTTCCATGTGATTAGTGATGACATACAAGAGGGGCTCTATATATGTAATCTAAAGAGATGTTATTATTATGTTTACAGGTAGCACCATACAAGAGGGTTAGAAGAGTGGCATTTGTTTCTGCAATCCCCAAAAATCCATCAGGAAAGATACTAAGGAAGGATCTCATTAAACTTGCAACTTCTAAGCTCTAAACAAACTTCGTCTTATAAAGATCTGAGGATGTTAAATCTTATCAGCTTTTGACAGTTCAATCTAAGGTTTCTCTGTATTGGAATATTTAAGTTATAATGTAAATGAAGATGTTGAATAATGTTTGCGGTAATATAATACTATAAAATATACATGATTTTATATGTATAGCTCTAGCTAAATGTAACTACTTTTCGTTGCTACTCCATAATCTGCTTTGTATATCTCCCTGCTTTTGTCATCCCGAGTCCAATCGTTACATTTTTTTGTGTGAGACAACCGGGTAGACCAAAGACATAAAATGAAAAGGTGGGGGTTTCAGTAAGAGGCCAAGTCTATTTAGAAAAGGTGGGGGGTTTCAGTAAGTGTATTAGAAAAGGTGGGGGTTTTAGTAAGTTTATTATGAAAAGGTGGGGGTTTTAGTAAGAGGGGTAACAAAGTAATATTTAAAAGTATAAAGTTAAATCTAACAGAATTTTCAAAAAGGTGGGGGTTTTTGTAATTATAAATGAAAGGTGGGGGTTTCAGTAATCTGCATTATGAAAAGGTGGGGGTTTCAGTAATTGCCCCTCTATTTCAGAATGGAGTGCGATTTGGGCTTCTGTTCGGAAGTTGTAGGGAGGGAGAAGGGTTTATGTTATAAACGCCCCTACGTTCTGTTGAAGACGCCCCAATTTTTTGGTGTCACCGGGAGAATTTATTTAGCAAACGGGCATTTCAATAGTAACACTTGAACAGTCCAGCACCCTTTGGTGTATTGGTAGGGCATTCCTCCGAAGTCTATGAGGTCTTGAGATCGAGCTTTGGTGGAAGTAGTTTATCACCAAGATTTACTCCACCTAAGGCTTCAGGCCTCTTTAATTATTGGTTTAACTTAGGCAGTTATCGTATTTATCACATCTTATTAATATATCAATGCCTTGTAACAACTAACGTAGATCGTAGTCGATTTCTCGAAAAAAAATTAACACTTGAACTAAGTTAGATTTTCTATTGAAAAAAGGTGGGGATTTGAGTAAAGCCAAAGCCGTTTTTAGTTTTGGTCTCCATTTGATTCCAATCCACAACCGAAAAAGAAATTAAGAAGGATTTTAGGACCTCACCATCTATATAACAAATGACATAGATTTTGATGTCATGTCATAACTTTCATTTATAAATCTCGGTCGTTAAATTTTTTTGTAAATCATGACACAAGTTTAATTCTGACCTAGTATTGAGAAAATAGCAAAGAATAAAATCTGTCCAGTAAAAGTTGACAAATTAGGGCACCAATAATGAAAAGATAGAGATAAACTAGTAAGTAGAAAGAGATAGACAGAGTTGCTTTGTCTATTCTAGGGTTGAAGGGAATGAGAAGAAGAAGAAGGATGAAAGCTACAATCTAATAGACGAAAATGGCAAAGGGTAAACTGCATAAGGATTTCACGTCGCCGTGGAACTGGCCCCATTTTTAGTTTGGCCCCGTTTTTAGTTTTGGTCTCCGTTTGGGTCCAGTCCAGAACTGGAACAGAAATCACCAAGGGTTTTAGGATGTCATCAGTTTGAATACATCACAAAACTTTTATACTATTATGCCACTTCAAGACCTCAAGGCTTTAAAATACCTTACTAGAAAACGATGTTTAAACTCTTATAAATGCCACCACTCCGTCTCTCAATTATTTAACAACTCATAATTATATTACTTGATATTTTTGAGAAAAGTAAAAGGATTTTAAATATTTGAATTTCGTTTTGTTCAATCTTTAGCGCTTCAATCCTCTACGTAAATTTACTCGTGCACATATAGAATAGTGTTTGTATAAATTCCCGATAGTTGTTAATAGAATTACTTAAAATAATCACGATAACATATAAGAAACTTAACATATGTGTATGGATTTACGTAGACCTGTCTTAATATCTGCGTATCACATTTTATTTGTGTTTTGGTAATTATTAAGGGCTATTATATGGACCCATTTACATTTAGTTCGTTATGGCTTTGATGAGGAAATTCAAATCTTCATCGGCAATGGAGACCGAAGCTATTGCAGCTCAGTTGGCAGTACAACTTGCCCTATCTATGCCAGAATATGAGTATATACTAGAAGGA
>BEHA01001410.1:222876-245298 GCA_002897215.1 Eschscholzia californica subsp. californica | reverse complement strand
CCCCCCCCCCCTTACGTAGGGGAGAGAGAGAGAGAAAATTGTAGACTGCGGTGGAGATGGTGGTTGTTGTGGCGGAATATCGAATACCAACGTTCCATTTTGACCTAAAGAAAAGACATGGAATGAAGTCTTTTCACAAGAAATATTAGTTATTAAGGGTGTGTTTGATATCTCCTATTTCCATAGAAATAAAGGAATTTTCATGGAAATAGGTATTTCTACCGTTTGATACGAGGTATAATTCCATGGCTTTAATTTCTAAGGAATCCATTTCTCTGAAATATCCCACTATTAATTCTTTGCTCCCCCTTAGGAATTAGTTTCCTTGGAAAGTCAAAAGAACAATATTTTAATATATTCAGATACTTGAAACTTAATATTTATCTCCATATATGTTCAAATTACCCGTAAATTAGCAAAATAAACTTTTACTTATACATAGAACAAATGACATTTTTGTCCTTCTCACCAAATGCCATGTTTACCGAGTTGTCAAAATGACATTTTGGCTTATATGGCAAGGGGNNNNGGGGAATAGTGGATAGGGATTTAGAAAGACATTCGTGGACAAAATGTCTCGTAGACATTACAAAACAGTTTAAGACATTTCAAGATATTTTAAGACATTTGTTTGTAGCCAAAATATCTTTGTGGACATTTCAAGACATTTGATTCATAAACAAAATGTCTTTATGGACATTTCAAGACATTTGGTTCATGGACAAAATGTTTTGGAGACATAACATATTGAATCCATGGACAAAATGTGTAGTGGATATTATTATTGTTACTTTATTATTATTATTATTATTATTATTATTATTATTTGAGGACATTTGTGGATATTTGAGGACATTGATGGACAATTGGTGGACTATTTAATATTTTCATTATCGTTTAATCATATGAAATTATATATTTGTACCACCATTTCAAAAATATATTTTTCGACTTTCGTAGACATCCGTAGATATCTGTGGACATTGATTGACAATTTGTGGATATTTATTATTTTAATATTATCATTATCATTTAATCATATGAAATAATATATTTGTACCACTATTTCGAAAATATATTTTTCGACTTTCGTAGACATTCGTAGATATCTGTGGGCATTGATGAACAATTGGTGGACATTTATTATTTTAATATTATCATTATCGTCTAATTATATGAAATAATATATTTGTACCACTATTTCAAAAATATATTTTTTGACTTTTGTAGACATTTGTGGATATCTGAGGACATTGATGGACAATTGGTGGACATTTATTTATTTAACATTATCATTATCGTTTAATCATATTAAATTATATATTTGTACCACTATTTCAAAAATATATTTTCCGACTTTCGTAGACATCCGTAGATATCTGTGGACATTGATGGACAATTTGTGGACATTTATTATTTTAATATTATCATTATCGTCTAATTATGAAATAATATAGTTGTACCACTATTTCGAAAATATATTTTTCGACTTTCGTGGACATCCGTAGATACTTGTGGACATTAATGGACAATTGGTAAATATTTATTATTTTATATATAATATAATATAATAATAATATAGTAATATAATAAAATAATATTATATTACTATAATATAATAATAATATAATATAATATGATATAATAATATAATAAAAAGATAATAATAATATAATACAGTAATATAATAATAAGATAATATTATAATAATATAATAATAGTATAATATAGTAATATGATAATAATATCAATATTACTATAATAAAGTATTATAATAATAGTAATTATTTTATAATCTTCCTTATTGAAATGTTCACAAGTGTGTTCCATATTTTGAGAGACATTTTCTTTCCAAAAGCTCTCCAAATTTACACGAAAAGGTCTCCAAATGTCCACAAAACTAATTTGTCTTGAAATGGCCATAATTTCGTGTAAAAAACGAATAACACAGACATCTCAGGACATTTGAAATGTCCGAAACGAATAATACTGACATTCAGAGACATTTTAAATGTCCCTAACCAATAACACAGACATTCGGAGACATTTAAAATGTCCCCAACCAATAACACAGACATTCAGGGACATTTTAAATGTCCCCAACCAATAACACAGACATTGGGTTTACCTTTTATAATGTCAAATTGACACTTTACCCTTATTTTGTCAATGACATTTTTACCCTCGTATGTATCAAAATGACATTTTTACCTTTATGTGGTTTGAATGACATTCTTACCTTTATCTTGTAAAAATGGCAGGTCTACACTTTTATATTAAAATGACAATTTTATCCTTTTATATTAGTACAATTTCTTTTTTATCCATACGTTGTCAAATTTACATATTTATCTTGTTTTATTCACAGCTTGACATTCGTACTCTTAAATTAGCAAAGTGACACAAGATTAAGTATTTTACAACATAGGGGTAAAAATATATTTTAAAAACATAAGGGTAAAAATGTAATTTAGACATCATAAGAAAATGAAAATGTAATTTTGACAACATAAAAGTCAAAAATGTCATTTTGACTACATAAAGACTAAATAAAAACTTTTTTTTTTTTGTTAATAACTAAATAAAAACTTTTAATTGAATATTATGTTTGTAGAAGTTAGTTGTCAACCAAATAAAGAGTTCATAATTCTACGGAATAATAAATGATTACCAAACGAAAGAACTGTTATTTTCACGGAATAAATTCCGCGGAAGACTTTCCATGTAAATCTTTTATTTTCATGTAATTGTTTTCTTGATATAAAACACAACCAGTGGCGGATCTACAGTGGGTCTAGGGGGTCTATAGACCCCCCCTCAACGTTTATAAATTAGTGTATAATGTATAAAATTAAAAAAAAATAATTACTTTAGTATTATAAGTATAATTGCATTCCTATTGGGACTAGTAGGTAATGTTGGCTCAATGGTAGAACACACATTTAGTTACACTAAGGTCCCGAGTTCGCAGTACATCTCCACATTTTTGTGTTTATTTAGGATTCTTTAGTGTTTTGGTTGAAATTTCAAAATATTTATAGGGTTTCCTACTATTTCAACCAAATTTCAAATTTTGTACCGAGTCTTTCATAATATATTCCAGCTAATTCTCAAACTATTGTTTCTTTTCTCAACAAAAGTGTGTTCCGTAAATCATAACTACTTACTAAGAGTTTCTAAAATCCAAAACGATTAGATCTATTATATTCCATTATTTTTCTTTCTCACAATACAAAAGTAGCAAAAAAATTGAAAGACTTCTCCAAATCAATCACTAAAAATTTAACTTTACATGCTTCTTCACTCTTCGAAGTTAGTATTGAATCACGAGCACATGGTTAATATATGTTTTTTTTTTTTCTAATTTATGTACTTACTTTATGAAGTATAAAAGTATGAAATATGTCTGAAATGTTAAAGTTTCGAATCTCTTACTATCGATTATTTCTAGTTATTAATTGGGAAATGCTAAATGTACAAAGAATCTTTGACAAGATTCTTGACAAAATGCTAAGTGAACGGTCCCGATCAAAGTCAAACTTTGAAAAACTTTGATCAACTTTTATCTTTTAGTGAAAATGAGTCATTAAGTCAAGAATTTTGTCAAGGACTTTGTACATGTAGCACTCCCGTTTAGACCCCCCTCAAAGTGAATCCTGGATACGCCACTGAACACAACCTAAATTTCAATAAAGAAATTGTGGTATCTTAAAGAGTTAAACGTGGATACTGGACAAATATTTAGTCAAAATTTTATAGGGGCCATAGAGAAGCTAAATTGAATGAACCCATTTCATTAAAAAGAGTTCCATATCAAATTTTTGTCATAGAAAACCCCTCCCTAGGAAACAGGCCACAACACTATTTTGCCTCGCAGTATTCTACTTTTTGTCATTCACGTATACCTTTACAACTGAAATACCAAAACCACCCTTATAAAATAGTATAAATGTCGGTTCTTCTTGTTTTATTTCATATAGGAACAAGTGTAGAGCCATACCTACGGTACAGCCATTGGATGTTCTTTGGGCAGAAACAATTCCAGCTTAACCACACCTCCTACATAAAATTGCAGTACTAGTCACCTTCAATTTATTGGTGGTGTTTCTTGTATTAGCAGAGAAGTAAGTACTATAAGGTTATTGAATCAGATACAGAGGACATCCATATTTGCTCAATAATGGCCAAGCTAGGTTTGAGTATTCATTTCTTCATTGGGATCTATAACTCCGTTTAGGGTTTCGAGAATGATGAGATTGCAAGTTTTAATCAACGGATGATAACTTTTCAGTACTCATGGGGTTTTATCTATTTCGTCTCTAAATCTTGCTTGTACGGAATTGAAAGATAATAAGATAATAACATTCATCAATACAAGTCGATTATGCAGAAGCCTCCATAGAGTTTCGACTAGAAAAAACCAAAATCCACACCTCTGATCTTACAAGGGATATTTGAACATCAAAGAATAGTCAGAGTCGTGGGTAAAGGAGTGCCACTGGTACGGTGGCACAGGACCCACCTTTAACCAGGGGCCATTTTATTAACTAGTGGTTAACACGACAAAAAATAATTAAGTACTCAACTGTCAATTGCTTTGTACCTGTGGTTCATAGGAATGAAAGAGAGGTTTTAATTATCCAATGGTCATTACTCCTCACACAAGTTGAAGTGTTGAAATGACATTTGAAATGTCAAATCTAGGGTTGGCATGCCTATTAAATTGGTTTTTGGCTTTCTCTCTCTAATTCTCTCTCCATTCTATAATTTCCAACTTCTACCCCTTTATAAGTAAACAATTTTTTCTCTTTACTATAGTACTATCTATTACTCTATAATTAGGTGCTCTAATTGTACAAAATTTACATGCTTAGGTGTCGTTTAACAACCAAAATTAGAAGTTCTTTTGCTTGTAGTAATTCTTTAGAGCAAGTCCAAGGCTAGCCGGTCCCGGACCCTTATCTTCACTTTTTCATTCAAATTTAAGGGCCTCAGCTCAGCCCCTAAAATTCAACTCCAAGGCTAGCCGTTCCCGGACCCTTAAATTAGATTTTAAAAAATGTGTGGGTTATTGTTAAATTTTAAAAACAAATCATGTGTGAGTTTTTGTTGGATTTTAGAAAAAGTTAATCAAATTAAATAATTTTTTATTTTATTTTAAAAAAAAATCGACCGTTGGATCATTGTTGGATCACATCCACTGTTGGATGTGATCCAACATATGACCATTTGGGACCTCCCCAACGGTCATATGGGTTGTTCAGCCCTTGTTCATCCGACCTCTAATAAGGATCGGCTGAACCAACTGGTTGGGGCTCAACCCCAACCGGCTGGCGTTGGAGCAGTTCAGCCGGCTGGGCCCTTAATTCAAATTAAGGGTCTCAGCCCCCTCCCCTTGGACTTGCTCTTCGCTTCGAAAAAGTAAAAATTATCATAAGTATCTTTGGCGAAAATGTTACTTATAAGTAAAAAAGTTAATTTGTTTAACTTTAAAGCCAAAAGCTGAAAATATAAATTTTAAAAGAAAGTCAAATTTTTTACTTTGGGTGTGTTTGATATCTCCTATTTCCATGGAAATAAAAGAATTTTCGTGGAAATAAGTATTTCCACCATTTGATACGAAGTATAATTCCATGGCTTTAATTCCCTAGAGAATCTATTTCAATGAAATAGTCCACTTTTAATTCCCTGCTCCCCCTCGGAATTAGTTTTCATGGAAAGTCAAAAATCAAAATAAATTTTTTTTAATATATTTGGATACTTGAAACCTAATATTTATCTCCATACATATTCCAAATGACATTTTTACTCATAAAAATTAGCAAAATAAACTTTTACTTATACATTGAGCAAATGACATTTTTGTCCTTCTTACCAAATGACATGTTTACAAAGTTGTCAAAATGACATTTTGGCTTTATATAGCCAAAATTACATTTTTGCGCTTTTATAATATCAAATTGACATTTTACCCTTATGTTGTCTGATGGACCTAAAAAGTTACCTAAATAGGTTTCCACCCGCAAGTATACGGGCGTCAAGTAATAGTTCCGGTAAGACCGGTTCGTTCCTCAGAGACTAAGTTAAACTAATTCTAACCTTAAAACTATTGAGATTCAAAATTGGTTTTGATGGTGATAAAATAGAATTATAATATAAAACTCAAGAAAAATAAATAAATAAATAAATATTTCGATATTCAGAGAAAGGGAACCTAGGGTTTTCGAATCCGTTTTCCTAACAATTCTAAGGACAAATTTATTTTGGTCTAATTTGATAGTTCTTTGTATAACTCAGGTTTTTAGTCCATGAACGGTCTAAATAAACCCGGAAAATATTATCGTTAAAACAAAAATAACTGTAATAAATTTATTATTAGAATAGTCATTTAAACTTCGTCTAAAACCCTAGTTATAAAGGATTTAGCTACTCATGCTAGAAACGATAAATATATGAAGTAATGGAAGAAAAATAAGAAAGAAACTTACTTTTCTGCGCTTCGAAAACCAAACAGACCCTTAAGGAATGGATTTCCTTCTGTTTTTCCTGGAAATCTGCCAAACGCACCCTCTGGGATCACGATTTTCTCGTCTTCCCGGAAATATTTTCCTCTCTGGAAAATTATTTTCTCATCTTCTTCAACTCTGTTTTCTCACTCCAACCTCCTGTTTCTCTCACTTTAATCTCTCTATCTTTGTTATTTCTTGCTTTCTCACTAAACAGGAAACACGAAAATAAAGAGAATCGAAAATCAAATTAATTTGAAAAAGAAACTGAGTTTCTGTTCTTTTCTCTCTCTACAATAATTCTCCTCTTAATCTCTCTGTATCTCTCTCTATCTCTCACTAATAGAAAGAGTATAAACAGGAAAGAAAAACAGAAAAACCTCTCTCTCTCTTCTGTTCTATCTCTCTCTTAAACCCGAGCTTAATCTCTCTGTTTCTCTCTCTCTCTAACTTTTCTCCTTTTCTTTTCTGTTCTCTGAAAACCCCATCCCCCTGATCTCTGTTTCTCTTCTGTTTTTATAGGCAAAAGAAAAAGCCCAATCGAATCAATTCAAATCTCGTATTCCTTCTTATCCCAGCTTCGGTTTCTCTCCCTCCTCATATTACTCGGTCAATCTTTCTTCTCAAATCCCTCTGTCTCGGATCTCTCTATGAAACAACTTTCATCCAGCATTAGATAGAGACGAGAGAGAGAAAGATTTATCTGTTTTGATTCTCTCTTTCTCTCGGTCTCTCTCTCTAACTAAACTGTTTGAAAAGATAAGCGAGGAAGAGAGAATCACGTACGGGTTTGGCTGGTGAGAAAGATCGACTCAGTGCTTCGCGGGACAGTTTAGTAAGTTGCAGACGAGCTCGAGATACAGCCACGTGTTACCTGTGAATCAACAGCCGCTGATCCTTCCGGGACCACCAACACGGGTTGCAGCAGAATACACGGAATCATGTCACAATAACCTAGAGCGCCGTCTTGCTTAGCCCAACAGTGTACCGAAATATTCGAATTGGCATTCTGGATTTGCACCACGTGTCACAGAAAGATCCGATGTTGACCCAAACTTTGACCCACTCTATTTCTCTAACCCAAACTCCGATTTCACTTCCGTTTTCGCCTACGGGCTCATCTTGGACTCTACTTTCCATCCGAACTCTAATTTTGACCAATAAGTCAGAGTCAACAAATGACCAAAATGCCCCTAGTCTGTATTCTTTCCGACTTTATCCGTTTTGCACGCGTAACTCTGTAAAAAGGTACCTGAACATAAAAGAGAGTAATTCGTGAGAGTAACTGCTCTAGAGAGACTAACTCGTCTAAATTAAGAGACTCAGATGGGACATTTTCATGTCTCATCATTGTCCAAATGACATTTTTACCCTTATGTTGTTAAAATGACATTTTTACCCTTATGTTGTTAAAATGACATTTTTACCGTTGATAATATCAAAATGACGTTTTTAACCTTTTGTGGTCAACATTCTTACCTTTATCTTGTAAAAATGCCATGTCCACACTTTTACATTAAAATGACAATTTTACTCTTTTATATTAGTAAAATCTCTTTTTTATCTATACGTTGTCATTTTGAAAACATATGTGTAAAAGTTTAATTTCGACAACATAAGGATGAAAATGTAATTTTGGCAACATAAAAGTAAAAAAAAAATGTCATTTTTATTACATAAAGAGTGAATAAAAAATTTTAATTGAATATTATATTCGTAGAAGTCAGTTGTCAACCAAATAACAAAGTTCGTCATTCCGCGGGATAATAAATGACTACCAAACGAAAGAACTTTTATTTCCATGGAATAAATTCCGTGGAAGACTTTTCATGGAACTCTTTTATTTCCGTGGAATTATTTCCCTGATATCAAACACAACCTTAAGTGAAGTCGGAAATTTTCACGTTACTAAACTAACTTTTCTACTTAAATAAGTAAATAAAAAAAAAGTAACTTATTTTAGTGTTGCCAAACGACACTTTATTCCATTATTAAATTTATATGGAACCAAGTTAACATATCTAAGTTTGCAAATTCAAAATATAGAAAGATATCAGAAGAAGACAACATCCGACATTTTAAAGTTTTCATTAATATTCTCAACTCAATTTTTTTCCTAATTTCATTATTTATATTTTCCAAATTTGTGCAATATATATCGAATTTGGACGGATTAACAATTTAATACCATTTTTGCCTATTAGCTAATGATACTTCGTTAGTTTTTATTTATCATGTAAGGGACTTCTCGAAATATAACACAGGGCTCACAAAATCTCAGCCATCCCCCTGAGTATAGTAACCATACAAACATAAAAGTGTAGTAAAACCGTCTTGAGCCATTCAATCAGCTTATGAACGACTTATTGGTTTGCTTCACCTTCTAATTCGCCCCTGTAACTTGGGCTATTAAGACATATTTAGTTGGAAGAACATCATATGGAGCTTGTATAGGAAATACAAGATTAGACTTCATCGTCAGCCTCACGCTACGTCTTTCGATATAGACTAAAAGTTTTTCACTCACATTTAGCAATCTAGGGCAAAATTAGTAATCTGACCTAAGTAATCTAGGGCAAAATCATCCCTTGTAAATTAGTAAAAATCACATTAAAATACAGAGAAAAAACTATGGAAAAATCATCTCTTGTAAAGCAATAAGCATAAACTAGGGCAAAATCATCCCTTGTGAATCTAGATTTCTGGAGATAGAGTGAATTGTAAGAACCTGAATTCAAATGATTTGCAAGATAACCCACTTCTGAATCTCTCTATCCTCCTCTTATAATCTTGTTTCTTCCGAAATTTCCGCACACTAGAAACCCATATCCCGAACGCTCGAACTCTTCTCTATAAATGAGGGTTAAAGATTGGTGAAATCTGTTTTTAGTGGGAAGACCTTGTTTATGATTAAACAAAAATCGAGGCACTAAACACAACAAATGACCCAAAACATCCCCACGTGACTTGGCGCACTGGGATTAGGTCGGGATTCCCACAGGGCATAGAATCATTTTTGTAATCCAAAACTGGTTATGTTATCCCAGTTGTGAAGTTGTTTGAATTTCTGAATTATAACACGATTTGTAGGACTCGTGACTTCTTACATTCTCTACTCCAAATTCTCCATTATAGAAAGGTCAAGATCTTGATCTGGGTTTATTGTCTTGTTCTTTAGTATTGTTCTGTTTATGTTACTCTAATGGATATAATGCTTTGTTTATTGAGAATTTCAGGTCGTGTACCAAATGCCGACAACTGAGAATGATATGTCTAATTTGTAATAAATTGATATTACATTGATATGATTAAGAGCTATGTTAGAATAGGTATTTATACAGGTGAGTCAATATACAAGAGTGGAAACTACCAAAATTATACTATTATATACTCTAACTATAAAGATATTATATGCTAATTGATATACTTATTGATACTACTTATGGTTACTAATTGATACTAATGGTTACTAATAGATACTAATTGATGCTAATGGTTACTAATTGATATGATATACCATCAGAAAGTATCCCTCTGGCTTTGAAAAGACTATTTTATAAGCTCCAAAATAGCTTCGAAAGTATTGCAACTTAAGAACTTCCAAAAGATTTTGGGTGGAATACCTCTGGTTCTGCATATGCTAGAGCTTCATCTCGACGACAAAGGTTGTCAGTATGTCTATGATTTATTTGATAAGTATGTGAAGAAGTACGTGGATGTTAAACTTCTTTTGGGGGGAAATAACAAGTACTAACCCAGTGTAGGTCAGTAGCAGTTGATACCCGCTATTTAAACACAAACTTAAGGAATTTTTATTCCTCAATGGGGATAAAGTTTTAAAGACTTCAGTGTCATAATCAGCGAGGATAATGTTTGGCCGTCAATAATGTTACAGATACTCAATTGGCCTCGCATGCATTTTGTGGTTAGTCAATCTAATTTCCGTGTTATATGGAGTTATTATTGGAGTATCAAGACATAAAGAAAGAAATCCTACACGTATCAAGACATAAGGTAAGAAATCCGAGATAACCTTCCTGAATAATTTCTTTCCTTATGTATTGATACGTCTAGGATTTCTTTCTCTATGCCTTGATACATCTAGCATTTCTTTCCTTATTGGCGTATCAAGACATAAAGAAAGAAATCTTAGACGTATCAAGACACAAGGAAAGAAATCTGAGATAACCTTCCTCTATAATTTCTTCCGATATTTGTAATTATATTCAAACCCTAATGTAAACTATATATACAGCTTGTGAAGAATACAAAGTTATCTTTTCGACTACAAATGTTATGTGTTAGGTTCCAATATTCATAGCCAGATCGATAATTTCACATGGTATCACGAGACTAAATTTTTTTGTCGCGCGATATTGTCGTCTTCATCAACTTATTGGTTCTTAACCTCATTTCTTCCCAACTCATTGCATCGATCAGGTCAACTTTACCTCTTTTCCTTTTATTTTCTTTCCAAATCAGGAGACATTTGGTAATAACATCTTATTACCCTTGACCTAGTAGATTAAACCTTCTAGTCGACCCACTTGTTTTAACCTTTTTCTTGCCCCCACCCCACTTTCCCTTACTTTCTGATTTCTTTTTGTATTAAAAAATCCTAACACCTTTTAGAACAGACCAACTGCTAGATATAGGGGACTAATAATAGTATAATATTTTTACATAACAATAAAGAACACCCTAGTTCAATCTAAGTCCATGACCTAATTTCCGTCTTAGGTCCATTCGACCATTCACACTTTCAATTGGGCATTAGTTGTTCTTTTGTTTGCATATTTTTCACTACCTTAATTAGTGTCTTATTTAACATTTTATCCTTCGTTAATTGCCTTTCAATTAATTGTTTTTTTCTGACGCGGTTGTCTCTGATGACCCATCTCCTATGGGGACGAATGCTTCGGTCTTAGATATAGCTTACTATATTCATCCATCCGACAACTCGACTTCCGTGTTTTACTCTGCAACACTTTTGGGAGGTGATTATGCCCAATGGGCTCATGGCATGACCATGGTCCTTGTTGCTAAAAAGAAACAAGGTTTTACAGATGACTCTCTCCCTAAACCTGTGGATCCTACATCAGTTGCTTTATGGACACATTTTGACATAATGGTTTCCAGCTGGATTCAAACTCTATTTGTCCTGAAATTCGAAAGATTTGTATGCGTTGCCCTTCTGCTTTTTTGGTTTGGAAATTTCTGAAGGAACATTATGCTCAGTCAAATAAATCATACATGTTTCAGGTCCACGAGAATATTGTTGCACTTCGTCAAGGTACTTTGACTGTTACTTCTTATTTTTCCAAACTGAAGTCCCTTTAGGATGAACATGACACAGTAATGCCTCCACACCCTTGTGTTTGTGGTGTTGGTAAGGCTATGCTTGAATATGTTAGCACAATTATTCTATATTGGAATTTCTAGAAGGCCTTCATGATCGTTTTTCTGTTGTTCGGAGTAGTAATTTACTTATAGACCCATTACCTCTTTTTACGTAAGTCTATAACTTAATTAAATAAGAAGAGCGACAACAACATATCACTGCTGCCTCTCCCTTTGACTATTCGGCCCTCGCCGCTAAGGTGACTCCTTCTCAGTCACAGTCTTCTGATCCTTCCTACCGGGGTAAGAAACCTCGCCCTTATTGTGACGCTTGTGAACGACATGGTGTCACTATTGACCATTGTAACAAAAATTCGTTTGTGACCACTGTGAGAAAACTGGTCACCCCGTTGAATGGTGTTCATTCTCCATGGCTGACCTGATTGTTCTCAAGGTACTAAGCGATCTTTGGCGATTTTTGAAGCTTATACTTCAAGGACTTCTCCTGCTCCAACTATTTCTAGAGAAGACTGTGATAAAATCATGTCTCTTATTCATGGGCCTTCTCCACCTCCTGCAATTACTCTCCTGACAGGTAAAATTAATTTAACACTTTCGAATTCATGGGTTGTTGATAGTGGTGTTCCTAACCATGTTTTCCCCTCATTGAGTATTTTTACTTCTTATCAAACTGCTTCCCCTTCTTTTTATGTTCAAATACCCGATGGGAGCATTTTTTTTAGTTCAACATGTTGGTAAAGTTGTCTTCTCTGACTCTATCTACATTGACAATGTCAACCGCATTCTAAATTTTTAATTCAACTTGATTTCTGTTAGCCAATTAAGTAAATCTCTTAATTATTCTGTCACTTTTAACCCCACTCGTTGTATTTTTCAGACACTTTCGACAAACCGTTTGATTGGTCGGGCTGATGAAAATCGGGGGTCTCTATTACTTACGTACTTTTCCAGCACTTGCATTCAACAAGTCGGTCGACATTTGACACCGTCGCCTTGAACATCCTAGTTTAGGTCGTTTCCGTTTTCTATCTAAACGTTTTAATTAAGGTAGTGAAAACGGTTTTGGTGTATAATAAGAACATGGAGGTGGTGAAATTTCTCTAATGGGTTCTCCAAGATTCCAATGATAATCATACGAACTATTTGTAGAAAAATATGTTTTGTATGAG
This sequence comes from Eschscholzia californica subsp. californica, assembly GCA_002897215.1. Lineage (NCBI taxonomy): Eukaryota > Viridiplantae > Streptophyta > Magnoliopsida > Ranunculales > Papaveraceae > Eschscholzia > Eschscholzia californica. The sequence goes on along the minus strand of BEHA01001410.1, from coordinate 232,262 downwards.
CATTGATTCCTCATCCCTTGAGGAATTGAATACGATTGACTATAATTCCCTTGAGGAATAGAACACAACACATTATAATAGAACTTGTTTGGAAAAAAAATTCAAAATAATTCACCCAAAACTTTGGTGGCTCTGAATGCCACATGATGTAGACGCAACAGAAGATAATCAAAAGACGAAAACTTGATTAAATAATGAAGTAAATAAAGGGAAATGCGATAAACTTGATTAATAATCTCTGAAAGGTGAAAAAAAAAGACAATCTAGACTCCCTTTCATAGAGTTTTAGACACTTCTAGATAGACTGAAACTAGGAAGGAGATAGTTATTGAACTCTAATTTCTTTCGTTGATACTAATCCTAATTTGGAAACAAATAAAACACCCAAACCTAGCAAATCCTAAAGGACTTGGTTGTGAGGCCTTCTTGCTCTCTTGGCCGTGAGGGCCATCAACTTGATCGGGAGGCCAACTACAATCTACATCTTAACTCTCCTGTCTCCAAATCATTATGCACATTTTTTGTCATTAGCAGATGAATATAAATCCTATTAAGCTTGATTATTACCCTATAAATAAAGCAGGATTGTCTTTCTGTTGATATTGTTGGATCTTGTAATGGTTGATTGGTTTAAAGTTGCATGGATGTTTAATTTGTGTTTGAAACCCATTGACTAAGAAATACAACAGAATACCATTAGCACCAAGGATTAGCTTTCCGAATGTCGTGAAATACGGGTTTGGTTATGATGATCAAGTAAAGGCTTATAGATTGGTAAAAATTGTGAGACCCACTCGTGATTCATGTGAAATTTCTCATAAGTCCATGTCTAATCATTAAGATCGAAATCATGGAGAAGTACTACTATTCAATTGATTCCGAGTACTTTTGATGTACCTGAGATCTTTGTCAATGGAGCTCTTCAATATTGGATGTCAAAATTCAAGAGTTATTGTTTCGGTCAACCTTGGAGAAGAGAGATTCTATGAAATTTTACTACCAAATTGTTTTGATGAGCAAGGGAAAACAACTTTGGGTGTTTTGGGAGGTGATCTTTTTATTTCTTTGGGTGTTTTGGGAGGTGATCTTTTTATTTGTTGTAATTCTTGCAATTGGATCCGCAATGTTGATGTATAAAATAGGGAGTAAGTAAGTCTTGGAGTAAATTGTTAACCTTTTCTGGACTCACGTGTTCTGAAAAGATTGATTTCACAAAGCCACTAAATTGTTATAAAAATAGTGATATTTGTATTTGAGGGTACTTTTAATACTTTGGGTGTGTATGATAAAAAGCAAGAAAGTGCGAGGAACATCATAGTACTGGATGGTATATCATCATTTTATTCGTACAATATTTTATGGGAAACCCTAGTTTCACTTGATTCGGGTACTTATGTGGGTCAAGAAGAAGAGAGAGAAGAATCAATAGAACCAGTAATAAAGAAGTTGAGATTGCTATGGTGAGCTATGAAGAAAGCTCAAGATTGTTGACAAATTGGGAGTGAAAAATCTTTTACTTTGGATTGCTAATGATACAAAGATCATGATTGTTGATTCTTGTTTTCTAGTTGTTCTCTTCCTAGTGTACATTTTGATGATGTTTTACCTATTTCTTTCAACTGTAGTTTATAAATGTAAAATGTTACGTGTACTGGGACAAATGAATATAACGTTTTTTTTCTTATATACTTACATCAATTGTTTCGCGAAAACATCAACGATTTAAAATTAAAGATACAAATTTTACCACATTAGTTTCGAGTCACAAATTAAATTATGAATCAAATACATGTATCTTCTTGGATATTAAATCGATAGTTTTTTATCTTTGCATTAATATTTGCAGTTTATATTGAAGTTCTACTCTCTAGCATATGAGATATTAAATATTAATTTTTATTTTATTGTTAAGCTATTATAAATCTTGTTCCAACTTGAGGTGATGAGAAGGATGAACTCAATCTCTGTAAGTGATGCTCTAGTGGTGGTGCGAGGCGAAATTTACGTGGTTTAAGTGTACAGACTGAAATTTCTTGCAGCCTTAATTTGTCTCAATAATCTAAAACTTGACTGGAATTTGTTAATATTTCCCAATTCGGTAAGCTAAAATCATGTTTCGTACTCTAAGTCAGATATGAAATCGAATGTAATTTGAGTCAGGATCCAGACTATATCTTATCGCACTCGTGACATTTGACTCATCTTAAAAGTCGATTTCAGTTATTCTTAAGTTCATTTGCTTCAGATGATTCATATTGAAATGAGGTCGAATTAAAGAATGAGGAAAAGCAAACATCACCTAAAGAGTACTTCTCTGAACTTTCAACTTTCAACCATAGGATAGTGTAGTGCCAGATCCATAAATATTTCTCTCTGGGGCACGTCTAAACAATAAACAATTGTAAATTGTCTGAAAGTGCTGAAGTGATTTCAAACAAGTGACTTGTACATTTTATTGTGACATTCTCAACCAACGTAGCTACCGCTAACTTGAAAGTCGTGTTAACTGTGACATTTCAATGTAGGCAATTGGTCTTATATATATTTGAATTACATGAAAAGAACATGTTAAAAGAGCGAAAGGCATTTGTGTTTAGAACAAAATCATTATGATGTTCCTAAAGAATTTAAAGAAAGATGGATCACAGTAATTTTAGAAAAAAATTATGAGAATAAAAGTTAAGAAAAATAAGGCATAAGAATAATATAGAGAAAGATGTGGAGGTAATTATGATAAAAGTGGGGACGTAGTCAAATTTAAGACAAGATCCAGTCTATATCTTATCGCACTCGTGATATTTGACTCATCTTAAAAGTCGATTTCAATTAATCTTAAGTTCATTTGCTTCAGATGATTCATATTTGAAATGAGGTCGAATTAAAGAATGAGGAAAAACAAACATCACCTAAAGAGTATTTCGCTCAACTTCCAACCATAGGACAGGGTAGTGCCAGATCCATAAATATTTCTTTCTGGGGCACGTCTAAACAATAAACAAATGTAAATTGTTTGAAAGTTTTATTGTGGCATTCTTAACCAACGCAGCTACCGGTAACTTGTAAGTCGTGTTAACTGTGTCATTTCAATGTAGGCAATGGGTCTTATATATATTTGAAATACATAAAAAGAACATGTTAAAAGAACGAGAGGTATTTGTGTCTAGAAAAAAAAAATCATTATGAGAATTTAAAGAAAGATGGATCACAATAATTTTAGAAAAAATTATGAGAATAAAAGTTAAGCAAAATAAAGCATAAGAATAATATGGAGAAAAATTTGGAAGTAATTATGATAAAAGCGGGGACGTAATCAAATTTACAAAGAAAAAAAAGACTAAAAGAAGAACTGATTTGATAATAGGAGTAAAAGAAATTAGGCTCTCTCGTACAAGAACTTTTGGATTGAGCCAGACTGAGAGTATATTTAGAGCATCTCCAATTCAACAATCAAATTGAAAAATTCAAAGTGCCACCTAAGATTTATTGAGTTTTTTGTAGAAATCTTTCTCCAATGCAACATTTAGTGTGGATCTTAAAATGATGTGGCATCATTTAATGTTTGAGATCTTTCAAGAAGAAACTCAATATTTGAGATTTCATTTGAAGATCTAATTGATCACTTAACCTTAAAAGCAAATCTACCCATCTAAATAATGACACCTTAGTTATTTTTAAGATTGTTGCATTGGATATGTCTTAAATTGAGGATCTCAATATTGATATCTAAGAAAGAGAAACTGAATTTGAGTGCTAATACAATAAATAAGTGTGCCTATAGCAACACCCTTTCTTCTTGAAACACTAAAAGACATCAAATTTTTAGGTCTTTTCTATTTCTTTTTATCAAAACACTGAAATCAAGACATAAATTCTTCCCTATAAATTTGGACTCCTAGATTTTGTGGGTCCGATTAGACTTCTATTCCCTATATTTATTCTCTATTTTTTACCACAAAAATACCAGAATTACCCCTTAAAACCTGCATAAATATCAGCCCTCGCTCTCCTTCCCAGCTTCGTCAATGTTTTGAGTTTTCCCTCTATTCTTTCTCTCTCTACCTAAACCCTCTATCGCTCTCAAATTCAACCTAGCTTTTCCATTAACAACTATGGGTGATCTTAAACCACTAGATGTATGTATAATCTCAAATCCAGTCTCTTTCTCTATCTTCACTTTCAAATTTCAATCTACAAATTTTTTTTTTTTTTTTTTTCTGTTTTCTTGTTTGTTCGATCTTTTTATCTACGATTTGATTGTTTTAGGGTTTTAGTTTTTTGATACTGTAAGTAGTTTTGATTAATAATAAGGCAATTCTATTACAGAGTTTCTTTTTTTTACTGAATCTGAAGTTTCTTTTATGATTATCTCTACAGCATGAAGACGGTGAGATAATTATGGATTCGGAACCAATGGAAGGTGAAGATTTGATCTTATTATGAATAATTATTGCTCAATTATGATTTTGGGTTGAATTTCTGAACGTGGAAAAGTTTGATACGATTTTACGAATTTATGAAAAATATCTTGTATTGGATCTGAGTTTCAGTTGATTTTGATCTGTACTAACTTTTAATGACCCAAGATTTAGCCGTTATCGATAATTCGATATTGCCCTTGCTTTAGACAGAGAGGTCCAAGCCCGTTCAAAAGGCCTGGACACTTATTAAGCTTGAGCTCGCACATTATTAATCTATGATGAATATCTTCTAGTGAATTGAGTTTCAGTTGGTTTTATTTTTATTAATGTTAGGGTTCTAAAGTTTTGATCTTTTTGCCACTTTTTCAGTAGAGGAAGTGGAAACTGTTAATACAGTAGAGAATCAACAAATTGAAGTTCCTCCATCGAAAACATTCACATGGACAATCGAGAACTTCTCTAGGCCAAACGGGAGGCATACCTCTGAAACATTTAGTAGTAGCGGTTATAAATGGTATACCTATCTGTCCTGCTCCTATACTTTTCCGTAGTTACTACGTTGATCTGTATTTTATATTTAATGTTCAACTGCATTAATTTTGGACAGGCGGATTGTAACTTTCGTAACGAGGAGATACGTGAACTATTTATCAGTGTATCTAGATGCTGATATAGCAAATCTTCCTCAAGAATGGACTAAAATTAGCTTCGCTGTGATAAATCAAATCAACAGTAAATGCACGGTTAGAAAAGGTATGTCCTTTAACATGTTTGTCGTGGCATAAGACCTTATTTTTTTGCTACCTCTTTTCGCTATAGTATTTGTATAATTCACTCTCATATATGTTCTCCTGTTGTCAAATGATTAGATATGCTTTTCGGTCACTCAATTTGTTTTGTAATGAGTCGTAGTTTTTGTATTATTCATTGTTGAGGAATAATATTATCACCAGTCTCTATAAATTTGGTTATTATCTTACGGCCATGAACTCCTGCAGAAACAGTACACCAGTTTGTTGCGGGAAAGATGAATTATGGTTTTGCACAATTTATGCCTTTCCATGAGGTAACTGATCCTAGAAGGGGATTTATTGTGAATGGTACGGTAAGAGTTGAAGTCGAGGTTACCCTTTCGAAGGATTCGGACGACTGCAATTACAATCCAAAAAAATCAACAGGATTTGTAGGACTTAAGAATCAAGGAGCAACATGTTACATGAACTCTCTACTTCAAACTCTTTATCATATCCCATATTTCAGAAAGGTGAGGATCTCAACCTGAGTTTATTGTCTTGTTCATGATATTATTCCGTTTATCTTACTGCTTTTTGGATTGTGAATTTTAGGCTGTTTACCATATGCCAACAACTGAGAATGGCATACCATCGGGAAGCATCCCTCTCGCTTTGCAGAGTTTATTTTACAAACTACAGTTTGGCAACAACAGTGTTTCAACTAAAGAGCTGACAAAATCGTTTGGGTGGGATCGCTCTGATTCTTTCATGCAACATGATGCTCAAGAACTTAATAGGGTTCTTTGTGAAAATATTGAAAACAAAATGAAGGTAGGCACTTCAGAGATATCAGTGAAAAGTAAAAAAAAAAAAACAAAGAACTTTAAAATTTATGTTCACGATCTTAAGATGAACTCTTGTTTGTTTGCCTTAGGGAACTGTTGTCGACGGTACAATTCAGAAATTATTTGAAGGGAACCATATAAACTATGTTGAGTGCATGAATGTGGACTACAGATCAACAAGAAAAGAGCCATTCTATGGTATTCTTTCACTTACAGTTAATTTTTTTTTTCAGTATGCAATGTTATGTAGTAGTAAACTTTTTCTGCATTCATATGGCAGATCTTCAGCTTGATGTTAAAGGTTGTCAGGATGTGTATGCTTCATTTGATAAGTATGTGGAGGTCGAACGCCTTGAAGGAGATAACAAATATTATGCTGAGAAATACGGACTGCAGGTTAGTTGCAGTTAATACTTGCTACTTAAACAACAAATAATAAACGCAATGGAAATCTTATTCCTGAAGGTCTTAATCAGTTAAGACAATCTTTGACCGTCTAACCTTATAAAAAACACTAAATACATTTGCATGCATTCTGTGGTTAGTCAATCTGACCTTTTGTGTTATATGGAGGTTCTTATTTAAAAAAGTGTTTGTCTTGGAAATTTCAGGATGCTAAGAAGGGTGTCCTATTCATCAACTTTCCTCCTGTTCTCCAGCTTCAGCTGAAGCGGTTCGAATATGATTTCATAAGTGATAATATGGTAAAGGTTAGTATATGATTAGCACTTCAGCTGACGAGTATTATATGTTAATGGCGTGTAAATTTTTTTCAACATAGTTTTGTTTGCTAAAACCTCTTTTCCACAGTCTTCACCTTTAGGATTGCCATTGTTTTCTTCCTTATTGTTTGCTTGTTCTTATGTATGTAATGATTCCTAGTGATTTCTACATTTATTGTCCTTTGATGTTGTGTGTGTAGATACCAAGTCTTAGAGCAAAAATTCAAATGATTCTCTCTTGGTTCTCCTTAAATAGAAATAGCATATTTTCCCTTGCTTCTATCCACCTATTCATTTGTTTATTTACGTTGTTTTCGTTCTTTCTATTACCTGAAACTGTTTGTTTACTTTGTTTCCGTTCTTTCTGTTACTTAAATAATATATGATTCATCCCGTACGCAAATAGAATCTCCGCAAGTTCATAGAAATTGGTAGCAAACTGATAATTATGCGCGATATTCAAGCTGAATGGCTGAAAATCATACATAGCACTCAAGTAGTGGTTTTTAAATTACTCATTTAGTTGCTTCATTTATCTCTTGATGATCCTGTGTTCTTTATGTTGATTAAAGCCTTTCTTTGAGTAACCCATTCCATGAAAGTAGCTTGAACTGTTATTATTTGTCACTGTTTGCAGATAAATGATAGGTATGAGTTCCCATTGCAACTTGACCTTGATAGAGAAAATGGCAAATATTTATCTCCAGAAGCAGATCGAACAGTTCGCAACCTTTACACACTTCACAGGTATCATAAAGTACTATTAGTTCATGAGTGATAGTTTCTGTTAGGTATATTTAGGTACGTCAGTTGTGTTTTCATTTTAATCGTTGAATATACTACATTTGTGTTTACCTAGTCAAAGTTGGTAATATTAATTAATGTTTGGTAGATCATGGAAGATATTTTTTTTTTCCCAACAAATAGTTAATCGAAGCAATCATGCATGTTCATCTTATCTACTTTTTTTGTGAATAGTATCTGCTAAGGCTAAAAAACGTTAACGTTAATGTATCAGCATACAAACGTTAACGTTAATGTATCGGTAAACCCATGGAAATTAATGACGTTTTGGAAAGGAAAAGGAGAGGGGAGAATATTTGTAGGAGACCTTAATAACCACTTTTTATCTTTGTTACAAGTTACTTCTCGGCGGAGAATCATTTAGGTCTATAAAATCGTTAATTTAGGTAAGTAGCTACTTTTTAAGAATATGAATGGTATGTTATGTAAAACTGAAAATAATTGCAAAAGACAGGCTCTTAAATGGAACAGGACTTTTCTTGTGACAGCTGATGTATTTTCGGTTTTATGTTGTATGTGTATGTATATGCTTCCCTATGGATAAAATAAGTTCATTTGGTTCTTACTCACTCTCGTGTGTTTGCAGTGTTTTAGTTCACAGCGGTGGAGTGAACGGTGGACACTATTATGCTTGTATCAGGCCAACTCTCTCTGATCAATGGTGATATTTCACCTCCCTATTTAATTTTATTATTTAGCGGCGTACCCAGTTTTTCTTATTGAGAAGTTGTCCCTGTATTTGGAGACTTCAGCTTCCCTTTCTTGCTCTATCCTAAGGACTATTTTGGATTCACTTGGGCTTTCTTGTGGAGTCGTCGGTTAATTTTTTTTTTTTTTTTTTGTAAAGTATATAAATGATTTTTGTATTGATTTTAGGGTAAAATTTGATGATGAGTCGGTAACGGAAGTGGATACAAAAATAGCACTAGAAGAACAGTATGGAGGAGACGGAGAGGTGATATTGATGATACGAGTACTTATAATGTTCCATTTTTGTATCATGCATTGCTTATTGCCTTACTTGTTCTTGACAAACATTTTTTGTTTCTTTTATTATGTCCTTACCATCACTGCAGGTAAATCCAGCCTTCAATTATGTACCATTTAGATTCACAAAATGCTCGAGTGCATACATGCTCGTTTATATACGTGAGAGCGAGAAGGAGAAAATTATTTGTGATGTGGATGAGGAGGACATTGCAGAGCACCTTAGGGTAAAACCCTTTTCATATGTATCATTAACTTGACTAGTGTTTGTTTTTTTCCAAATCAGATCTGAAATCCTACTTGATTTTTGAATTGAATAGAGAGGTATTTCAGAGTCTTTGTTTTTGTCTGACTCGTCTTAATAGCTCATTTGGGTTAATTTTGAGCCCATGTGAGTCAGATGTTTCAGATTCAGACGAGACAGATTAAGAGAAAAACAAACGCAACCTTAATCTTTTATTGGACTATTGGTCTCCGGTCCCCAGATGGGTTATGACCGGCTGTTAGTTAGATGTTTGAAGTTCCTAATTCTGCTGATTCAACCGTTGTACAGATTAAGTTGAAGAAAGAACTAGAAGAAAAAGAACAGAAGAAAAAGGAAAAAGCAGAAGCATATCTTTATACTACTATAAAGGTTTTTCTTACTAACACTTCATAGGTTTCATTTAAGTTTCAAAAAATTAGCACAGTAGCATCAATATATGCCGAGATTTTTCTAACAGTAATTATGCACTCCTTTAGCTTGCGAGAAATGAGGACCTCGTCGAACAAATTGGAAGAGATATATATTTTGATCTTGTGGATTTTGACAAAGTCCGCACATTTCGCATTAAGAAGAGCACTCCTTTTAATATTTTCAAGGTAAGAGACAGGACT
>BEHA01001410.1:192161-220785 GCA_002897215.1 Eschscholzia californica subsp. californica | reverse complement strand
ATCTTCCTTTCTGTTTTTTGTAGGAATTAAGGTTCAAGGAAGTCATCTGTGGAGAGATCAATAAGGAAATTAGTTTTCAAGATAATCTGGTACGTAAATGAATAGTTGACATGTGTAGTCTTCACAATCGCGTTTTCTTTACTAAGTAACCTTACCTCTAATTATTTCTCTGGCAGCTCGAAGATGGGGATATTATATGCTTCCAGAAATCTTGTAATGTTGAAAATGAGGAACTGTTCCTCTATCCTGATATTCCGTCTTTTCTTGGATATATTTGTAACCGTCAGGTATAGTTACTAATAACCTATGAGTGTCCACGATATCGTTGTTCTTCTAGACTAACCTGCATGAACATATTATTTCTTTTCATTATTCGATGATCTTTCTTTAGTTCTTTATGAGTGAAGAGGGAGAGACATTCTCACGCTCACCAAACGTGTCTTGTTTTATGGTCAAAGATCAGATCTTCTAAGATATTTTTTTCCACTTCATATTTTGGGGGACGCCTTTACGGTCTTTTTTTTTCCTTTTTGATCCCTAAGCATGTTAATTGAAGTTGTTCATGTAATGCTTTAAAGGTTGTCCGTTTCCGTTCTCTAGAGAAGCCCAAGGAGGACGATTTCAGCCTCACGTTGTATGTATTTTTTTGCTCAAACACTCATTTGTTCCTCTTTTTGTATTTTTGTGGTCGTTTGTGACGTTTTCCTTGACTTCTCAGGTCGAAAGATTTAAACTATGATGGAGTTGTCGGAAGAGTTGCTCGTCAACTTGGTGTAGATGATCCCGCTAAAGTCAGGCTTAGACAACACAACTCTTACTCTCAGCAACCTTACCCAGTACCCATAAAGTACCGAGGAAAGGATCGCTTGCTATCCATGTTGGTTAACTACAATAAGGTATATTATCACCTCGATGTTTCTATCTCTATTCCTACTATGGCATTATGAGCAAAGAATTCCTTACATTTTCTTGATGGATTTTCTTGCAGATGTCCGATATCTTGTACTATGAAGTACTTGACATTCCTTTACCAGAACTGGAAAACTATATGACATTGAAAGTTGATTTTTATCATGCCACAAAGGCAGAAGTAAGTATTTACATGAGAATGATCTCATATTCATCCATATTCGAGCAATATTGCTATTCCTATGGTTTGTTTAATTTATTTACGTTTATTTTTAGGTAACAAAGCACAGTATTAGATTGCCGAAACAGAGCACTGCTGAGGATGTCATTATGGAATTGAAAACAAAGGTAGCTTGTATTAGATATTATATTTGATCTTGTGTTTTAAATTTTTTTCCCGATTTAAAAAAAATAAATACTCGTACAGTAACGCTGACCCTCTTTTCCATATTCTTTGCTGTGAATTTATCGTAAGAAACAGGTTGAACTATCTCATCCCGAAGCCGAACTTAGATTGCTTGAAATTTTCAGTCATAAGATATTTAAGGTATAAAATTTTCGATTGATTTTTCTTGTTTGTATTATTGTTGGTGGTCCAAGAAGGGATTATGGAGGGTTATTCGAACTACTCAATATTTAAGAAGTCTTCATCTCATGGAACATTTTTTTGCAGATTTTTCTTCCTAGTGACCCAATCTTGAATATTGAAGATGAGATCTATAAATTACGTGCAGAAGAGGTAAGTTAAGATAGATTCCAAGAGAACATATTTAATGCGATTGGATTTTCGATAACTATTTTCCGAGGGTTCTAATTCTTTTTGTCTATGGTTTCAGATACCAGAGGAAGAGAAAAATCCTGGTCCTCATGATAAGCTAGTTCATGTTTACCATTTCAAGAAAGATTCTGTCCCGAACCAGATCGAGAATTTCGGAGAACCATTTTTCTTGATCATTCACGAGGGAGAAACTTTAGCCGATATTAAACTTGGTATACAGAAGAAATTGCTTGTTCCTGATGAGGAGTTCTCCAAGGTTTTCCCCTCTATCGATCTTACACTATTTTTCCTTTTTAGTACAGTAGTATTTTAAATCATTTCTTCGCCCCCCTTGATGAACCCGCTAATGGGTCACAACGGACCGCTCCGTGGCGGATACTATCCGCTGCTATACATGATTCAATAGCATTGCTTCTACTTTGCGCACTGTTTTCCCGCTAAAAATGGTTTGATAAGATATTTTCTTTCTATTGTCAGTGGAAATTTGCATTTGTGTCATTGGGCCGGGCGGTGTACCTTGAGGATACTGACGTAGTTGAACGTCGTTTTCCGGTTCGTTTACCTCATAACTTATTAACTCCAATATGTGTATTTGAGATTTCATTTTTCGGTTGTGTTGATGTTTTATTGTGCTTCAATCTGTTAAAATATTTACATGTTTACAGGCAAGAGATACTTATGGAGTATGGAGTCAATATATAGGGTTAGAGCACTCTGACACTTCTCCAAAAGGGACGCATCCAACAAACCATGTAAGCATAACTTCAACATTCTATACCCTAATATCGATTAATGTCTGGCTATTCTTTTTAGCATTCTCACGACTATCTTGTTTCTTTTCGACTAGATATATTAGCTTTTGGTTTGAAGGCAAAACTCTAAATTCTCTAATACTAACTCTTGACTCACAAATATGTCTTGATACTTTGCAGGCTCGTGACACATCTAACAATCCGCTGAAGATCTACAACTAAATATCAGATTATGTTGTCGAAAAAGAGGAAGATACCTGTGAATATGATTGATACCAACCCAAGCAATAAAAAGGAAAAGATCGGTCTTCAGAGCTTGGGATTTTTGGATAGAGGAATCTGTAGTAGTATAAGAGGTATACAGCAGGGGATGGGTATAGTTCAGTTTTCGCCCTGCCTTTATAGCGTTTGGTATCTTATAGGTGGGTGTTAACCAAATTCGAAGTTTTTCAACATAAAAAACCAAATTTGAAGTATTCAATTATTGAAACTTACCTTTAGTTTGTTTTTTTGTTTGTTGAAATTTACCTTTAGTTTGTTGGTTGTTCAATGCTTCACTTTTTATTTATCTTCCGCGTCGGTGATAGTCGTTTACATAGTTCAGACCCATATTGGTGGTCGATTCAGTGTTGGAAAAATAAGCAAGGTGTCCATTTTTCCTGTAATGGGGTCAAATCATTCTGAAACCATCTGTACACCAATATAGTGGTAGAAAAAGTACCATGTCGCGCCTGGACTTCAAAGGTTTAATTTGGCCGCGGCTTTGGAGAATAAAAAGAATTCAAATTTCCTGGGAAATCTATGTTTCTTTGTAAAATCTACAGGACATATTTTACTACGGGGATTACATAAATAATTTGCAATTTACAAAATTAATTTATACATTTAAGTCCTTTACCCCTCTTTCTTCTATCCCTCCTCTTAAGAAAAACTCATCCATCTCATCTTTTCCATAACTTCTAGACAAACTTTTTGTTTTTTCTTCTCCATCACTTCTCTTACTTATCTTCCTCAAATCTTTAACCCTAACCCTTATAAAGACTCTTATAAAGAGGGAAAAAGCATTATAAAGAGGTAAACAAAAATCCATTAATTTTGCGCCCTCAAACATATTTTTGATCACTTCTAAATATATTATGTTCGTTCTCTATGTTTTTTGGATTTATTAATTAGAAGAAAACAAAGCTTTGGAGAAGAAATGAAGAAAAGAATAAACACTTGGAAGGATTTAGGGTTTGGATCCTTTGAAAGATTTTGTTTAAGTTTATTAAAGTTTCTTTTAAATTTATTTACGGTTGTGTTTGATATCAGGAAAATAATTTCATTGAAATAAAAGATTCCATGGGAAGTCTTCCACGGAATTTATCCCGTGAAAATAAGAGTTCTTTCGTTTGGTAGTCATTTATTATTCCCTCGAATTTTGAACCATGTTATTTGGTTGTCAACTAAATTCTACGAATATAATATTCAATTAAGAGTTTTTATTTATTCTTTATGTAGTCGAAATAACATTTTTACTTTTATGTTTTCAAAATTACGTTTTTCATCCTTATGTTTTTAAAATTACATTTTTAGCCTTATGTTTTTAAAATTATATTTTTACCTATGTTGTAAAATTATTTAACCTAGTATAAAAAAGTAAAATTGTCATTTTAATGCAAAAGATTAGACATGTCATATTTACAAGATAAGAGTAAGAATTTCATTAACCACATGATGGTAAAAATATCATTTTGATAATATACGAGGGTAAAAATGTCATTTTGACAAGATACAGGTAAAATGTCAATTTTGATATTATAAAAAGGTAAAAATGTAATTTTAGATATATAAAACCAAAATGTCATTTTGACAACTCCATAAATGTATCACTTGGTAAGAAGGACAAAATGTCTTTTGCACAATGTAAAATAAAAGTTTATTTTTGCTAAATTTTATGGGTGAAAATGTCATTTTGAACATATATGGAGATAAATACTAGGTTTCTTGTATCCGTATATATTAAAATATTTTATTTTGATTTTGACTTTCCACGGAAACTAGTTCTTAAAGGGGGGCAAGGAATTAAAAGTGGATTATTTAATGGATACAGATCCCGTAGGGAATTAAAACCATGGAATTATCCATTAGGCTTCATATCAAAAGGTAGAAAAACTTATTTCTATAGAAGTTCTTTTATTTCCATAGAAATAGGAGATATCAAACACACCCTACGAGATTTTCTAAAAAATTAATTTTCGTAACTCCTATAATTGGACCTATAGCAACAAATAGAAATAAAAAAGAAATTGACCAATTTTATTAAAAACAATTATTTTTTGCAAATTTGTATTTATTCACCGATGTCACCGCGTTTAATTTTAAGTTTTAACCATTCCTGACCAAGGGGCGACTTGGTCGCAAGAGTAGGAGAAGCGAAAGTTTGGGCTGTAGGGTTGCCATCTTTCTTGCAATCGGGAAGTAGTACTAGGATCATTGGAGGAACAATACCGACATTATTTTTCTTGTATTTGTGGAAAACGAAACCGGTTCGTAAACATTGTCAAATGGGTTCATCTTCGTTCAACTGGCCTAGCAAAACACAAATCAAGTAGCCTCTATTTTCTTGATTAGGTTAAAAATGTTACTATTTTCTTGGTTCTTCCAAACTTTTCTAGACAAAAGGACATAAATCCCTCCCCCAAATGGATGTAAGTTTATTCATGCACAAATTTTCTCCGATCAAGTCAATAGTAAAAACTTGAGGAAGATCATAAAAAAAGGAAGGCCTCTAAAATTCTAAATTGAGAAATATAACAGAAACCATCACAAACATTGTTGATTATTATTATTTATGTACAGTATTAGCTGAAGAGTTCTCCTCTGAGAGCAGTAGCAGCCCTTTGAATGGCCCTGGCAACTTTCCATACTTCATGCTCGGCTCCTGCCTCGACTTTTTCTCCCTTCAGCGAAGCCCGAGAAATAGCATCTGCTATCCCCGGAAAGAACATCAGCTTGCTTTCTTCGTCTTTCGGAGGTCCATATACCTGTCAGAATGGTTAACGTTCCAAGATGATTAATTCCACTGAATTTATGCTCGTGGTTTACGGCTTTAATGTGTTTCAGTGATGAATGAAAGAAAATTCTATGTCCACTTTTATTCTGAGGTAGGTGGGCAGTATATTTTTATGAACATCTTGGTACCAAAGGTTCTGAGGACATCTCAACTGAAAGAAAATAGCAAAATGGGGAACCATCACTTAATCTAGTTATAGATCGGGTCAGTCTCACCACTCGGAGATTCAGGTTTGGCTTGGTTTAATTACAACATGACAGGAACAGCTCCCAACGGGCAACGGGCTGTGTCCGCCCAGAAATGGCCCAACACAATCCGTTCCCCACGAACGCACAGTTTAGAAACAGGCCGTGGTAATGGGGCTGACACCGGCTGAACACAGCCCGTTAAGTTTAACTGTTCAAAAGAGAAGGAGAAAATAGAGATTTAAATGTACATCTTACCAGATGTTTAAACCAGGACCTTCCTTGAAGACCTTCTGGATCCAAGAACCCTCTCTCTGCAAGCATCAGCCTATCATTCAACGATCGTTTCTTCATTATCAACAAGTCTTCTGTAGAAGTTTGATCTCTCAGTTTCTGTAAGTAGTATTTTGACCCCAAATGAGTAAACCCCATGGTGAAAAGCTAGCTTGAGAAGAAGAGAATTGCTTCTGAGAAGGTTATTGTTTTCTCACCTTCGCTTCTACTTCAACTTTCTTGGCTGCAGATATCAATTCTTCGATTGCTGAGGTTATAGGATGCAGAGATATACTATCTCCCAACAAGTTCGCCAAGGAATTTGTATGTTCCTGAAGAAAACCCAGATTCTATCGTATTAATACAGCATAAGAATATAACAAAAAACAAACCAGAGACCATCAAAAACTATCTATGATTCGGCTGCCACGCCAGACTTCTCTTAGCCAAATCTCATCAGGAACTAGAGTCTTTTGCTTGGTTGAAAATATCGACAATATTTTAGAGATACAAAACCAGAGCTGTAATGTTAGCTAATCAATACCTGCAACTTAGCTGCGTAATCTAGGTAATTAAACGGCAGGACTAAATCATCAGCAAGTCGAATGGCTAAAAGTCCCCATATTCCGGCAACTGGTTCAGCATTAAAAAAAAAGAAGCTTAGTTTATCTGGTAGAAGGAAGCATTTCACTGCTCTTTTATTTATTCATTAACATCTACAAGATAATGTTGCTTACCAGCTACATGACGGTGAAATAGTGGATCTCCATACTTAATCATCCAATCAAAGGAATCAAAAGCAGTGTGATAAACCAGAAAATCTGAACAAAAATGCAGAAAGGAGTCATACCCAACTTCTGAGTTTTTCTAATCGTGCTGAATAATTGTTTTTCTAAATGTGTCGGCATATTACCTTTTCCATAGTATGAATCAATTGAGGGAATCCCTGCATGTTGCAAAAATGGAGCATAATCAGAATCAACTCCAGTAAGCCGCCCGATCTGCAATAGTAGATCAAGTTGAGGGTTGAGAGGAAGAGAAAAAGTCCAGCATATTTATCAATATGATATCAATATTCAAAACATAACACGAAGAAGTAAGAATATTAAGAATATCTGTTTGGTAAACCACGATGACAGTCAGCGTGGATTTTTTCGAGTATCGTCATCAAGTTCTTCTTGGTTTAATGAAATTCATTGAATGAGTGAACAGCTGATACATGGGATTACTTTGGGCAGTCTATATGAGTTTACGTGAAGGATAAGTCTATTTATCTAATAAGTTGATTTCATTAATTTAGAACAGCTTACATCAATTCTTCTGTTTGCATCCGCCCAAGTCTGATATACTGTCCTGCCTCCAGAGTCAGGATCTTTGATCTGAAAAAATTCTACTAAACCGTGATTAACAATAACAAACTTTCTAGACCCCATGTTTCATTTTCTTCTCGAACATTACATATCATTATTAGTGTACAAGACGAGTTCCATGAGAGATTTTTGCGAGAATATTCGGGTAGTTGTGATTTCACCTAGAAAGTGTTACTACTTCATCGTGAGATGAAGAGTTTTCTAAGATAAAAGAGTTCATTACATTTTTAATGTGAAAAGTTGGTAAACGTATAGAAATTATGTCTTTGTTTAGAGAGATCAATTATTAGAAAACAGACTTTCTTTGTGACTTCAACCAGAAGATTGTCTAGTTGGGGAGTTGCTCTGGTGAAAAACCCTGGTCCTTGAACGGCACAGTCAACATTCAGGTAGGCTACAGCTTTAGATCCCAAATTCACAAGGTTTTGCTCAACCCATTCAGTAGATCCAACCTGGAAAATGAACGACCCACAAGTTCATCAGACTACAGTTACTTGATACTCGATTTTGAACTCAGAAACCAGACAATTTGATTTTGTAAATAAATTATCCCAACACGAATTTTATACACAAATGAGTCCAAACATGAAACACTTTAGGAAAACACTTAAATTGAGTTGCTTAAATTGAAAATCTCATGCTTAGATCAGACATCTGTAGTGTGCTTGAGAGTCAAACAAAGGCACCGGTAAACACTAAATTAGTGATAAGGAAAGATGAATATAGAAGCTTTTACCATTCCGAACTCCTCAGCATCCCAACTGCAGAGAATAATAGTCCGCCGTGGAACCCATCCCAAGCGCATTAGTAGCGCATACCGGCGAGCAATATCAAGAAGCGCTGCTGTTCCACTATTGGGGTCGACAGCACCGTATGTCCAAGCATCTCTATGGTTTCCGAGGAGAACATACCGGTCGGGTTCTTCCCAACCCCGTATTGTTGCAAAAACGTTATGTATTTTTGCAACCTTTCTCTCTCCCTAGAAGCAGAACTGTTAATCAGGAAAGATACGAATTGCAAAATCAACTACAATATATAAAAGATAAAGTCACGAGGAGGATATCAAATTACTACACTTGAGTAAGATATCCAGCCATTATGATGTAAAATCCAAGGAATTAAATTTCGAAATATTCCAGTCAAATGACCGAAATATTTCTATTTCCATGCCTAACTAAATTTCCATCCAAACCGAAATTTAACTAAGTTTCTCTTAACAATGCCTTGTCAAGGAAATAAATTTCGAAACATTTCGGTCGAAATGATCAATATAGTTCCATTTCCATGACTATCGAAATTCCATTCCTTGGTAAAAACAAGAGGTTTAAGAAACTGAATTTCATTCCTTGGTAAAATCAAGAGGATTAAGAACTCAATCTTTCCAATTTTCGCAACTACGGATGAAAGAAAATGGAAAGTAGATTAATTAGCCTCTTCGAATAATAAACTCCAGGCGAAAACCTTAAGAACTAGGTAACTTGTAAGGGCACAATTCTTACCCACATTTAAAATTCAAACTTATCTAATCATAAGTGAAATACTTTGCTACACTATTAGCACAAATTGAGTTACTTATCATCTTAAATACCGAAGAATGAAAAAGAAACTTGTCGAAATTGGGCAATAAGAAAAATCATATTTACCAAAGAAAACTGTTAAAGTAACACTTGAAGGTTTGAACACAAGTACTTTTTGTCCTCAAACCAAACTACCTCATTTTAAGTAGTTTTAAGAAAATAAAAGGGAAGAACAGTATAACACAGAAAAGATATTCTACCAGGACCATTTGTTCATCCTCTACATTATCTAAGTGGTCCTAAAAATTGAATACATAGACTATTTTCTTCAACAAAAAGATCCCCATCAACAATAAAGGTTACCTCAAACTAGGGCATAGGATAGTCATACAATTGAACTTAAAAATAACTATGGACCACAGTCCTCTATTGACTTTTACCTCAAATTTTACCAGCTTCAACCCAAAATAGTCACAATTCTCATACACCAAAAGACAAAATCTCAGGTGCATTTACTTCCAAAACCTAGTTGACAAAACTCCAAAAGACCCACCATGACTAAGGAAGATTCAAGTCAAGATAGTGAAAAAGTAGGAGCCCACAATTCATGTATTATAAATTCAATATGGGTTTTCTTCAAACATGCAATTTTCAAAGGATTAAGATGGGTCTAGGGTTTAAGGTACCTGGTAAGTGAAATTAACCAAAGTTGGTCCTGGACCAATCCTTTCAACTTTGGTTTTTAGGGTACTCTTCCATTTAAAGGGCACTTTAAACCCTTCAAGAGACCCTAAAATGATCTCGGCATTCTCAACAGAGATGGGCATAGATGGGATTTTAGGAAATCTTTTTCTAACTTCATTGTCTTCTAAATCCAACTTCTCCCCACCTTCAATCCCACCCCAACCAGGTGATAATGGATCCCCTAACCCTCTCATAACTGTACCTCTCTCAACTCCTTCATCAAAAATTGTGCCACCACCATCACTTTCTGTGTACATTAGCACCGCCGCAGCTCCATTTTCCGCCGCCCTCTCCACCACCCCTGATCTTGAAAGAACCTCCCCTCTTCTAGCAATCACAACACACCCACTAACATTCACCCCAAACGCCATTAGAGCATGATAATCATCTTCCCTACCATAATTCACAAAAACCACCTTAGCCAACGCGGCAGTCCCAGAAGGGGAATATGCATGAAACGGTTGCACAACCTTACCCATTTGACCTGGTTCCATTAAAGGCAGTACCTTTGACGACCCATTTCTAAAATGAACGGAAAGTGAAGAATGGGTAGGATAAGAGAGAAGAGCTTCAAAATCTATTATGTGGGTTTCAAGGTTTAAGCTCTGAAAATGGTCATGAACATATTGTACAGTCTGTAAGGAAGATTGGGTACCAGCTATATGTGGATGAAGGGTAAGTTCTCTAAGGTAAGATGAGACTGTATAATTACTAGATGAAGTGAGAAAAATTTCTTCAAAATGGATAGAATTTTTAGGAAGAATTTGATGGTGGGTAGATTTTGAAGAAGAAGTTGGGTGGTTATGAAAAGTATATAACCCTAAAATGCAAAGGAAGATAACAAAAACTAGGGTACAAGAGGTGGAAGATAGAATGATAGGGGAAGTATTGTTTGTTAAGAGAGGTTGAGCCATTAAATTCTAGAGAGAGAAAGAGAAAGTTTGTGAAATGGACATAGATTAAATTGGATTTTGAAGAGCTTAGAGAGACAGAGAGAAAACTAGTATAAATGAAATTAGGGATTGATTTACAGGAATGTTGTTTAGAGAGAGAGAGAGAAGAAGATTGGAAATTTAGAAGGTCTTTTTGGGAGTGGGGAACCTCGAAAAGACTGTGGAGCTGATGAGAGAGAGAAGAGAGAGAAATTAGTGAGTGGTGTTGTGGGAGGTGGTAAAGTGAAATGAGAATAAAAGTTTGAGTCTTTTGGTACTCATTTGGGCAGTTTCCCAATGGATGCTACTATACACACCTTCAATTTTACTCTAAGAAATCTATTTGACAAAAATGACTAAGTTGTCCTAAATTACTACCAAAAATCAGTCCACATATCTCTCTTAAAATTGCTTTGCGACTAGATCTATTCCTAACTGTGGGTATTTTTCTTAAATCTCTCCTTAATTATTTCTATGTTAATTAGTCGCCCTCTACATAATTACATTCAAGGTTTTAAAATACGTTTCTATGCCTCAAGACGGTTTGATCTCACAAGGCGAGGCGGTGCTTCGAGACGCGTCTCGATACGTAAAATACGACGAAAAATTGCTAAAGACCAATTGTGTAACAAAACATAGCATAATACGTTTTTCTACTTCACAACCATAGTACAAAGATTGAAGTGTTGTGAAACAACTAAAAGATACGAGTGAAAAGTAACTACCATATAACGAGTCCCCTTAGCCTAAATTACGCCAGTTTTTTCCATGGCATGCAATACGTACGCCTCGAGGCACCTCGAGACCGCCTTGCCTCGATGCACCTCTCGAGCCCTACGCCTCACTTGTTTTTCAAACATTGATTATACTTCGGTTGTGTTTGGGTGCAGGATTCCAAAGTAAAATTTCTATCAAAAGTGAAATTTGTTCTCAATAATCGCAATATTTTGTTATATTGTATAGGTATGATCAACAATAAAGCTTGGAGATGCTAAAATTTGTTCCTACACCATTTGACTAAGGTTTTAAATGGGCTAAAAAAATCGTACATTCATCCATTCCTCTGGTCCCTCCTATCTAGATGAAATGTAATTCCGGATACACTGACTTATGCACCAGAGTAGTGTTGTTTATCGGTTCGAGTCGACCCGGGTTCGGCCCGGTTAGGGTGCCCTGGCTCGTAGAGATGACGGGTCAGACCGGTCTAGCCCTAGACGATAATGACCCAGGATTGACATATTATCTGCTAAGCTAAGTCCAACTTCGTGCAAAACTTTACAAGGGTCTCGCTGATATTGAGAAATATGAATTAGTGCGACATCAAGTTAGTCACTGTTTTATACCAGTCGCACATAGGCATCATGATTTCTTCATCACAATGACTGTGAATCCTCATTGCCAGAAATCACGTCAGCTCTTATGCCTAATCAGATTTCTCTTGATAGGCCTGATTTAGTTACATGTGTCTTTCAATTAAAAAGAAAACATTTGATGAAGTTGATTTTTTTTTTTTTTTTTGTTGTTGAGGAATTTGATGAAGTTGATTGAAAAACATGGAATCATGAGTTAAACAATTGGTCGTGTTTTTACCATTGAATTCTAAAAACGTACCTTGCCTCATATGCATGTGTTTGGTTTCTTTCTTTTGGCAACCCTACAAAGAAGGTACCCACTCAACAAAAAAACACAAAGTAAGTACCACTGAATAAATTGATATGTTAGTTTTAGTTTTCTTTTTTTTGTTGAAATATATTAGTTTCAGTTGAACTCCCGTATCCTAAAGAAGATCTTTTACTTTTCGAAACTATAAAGAGATGTATGGTGCATAGACCATGCAATACGCGGGACAAATATGTTGTTTGTGTGGAAGATGATAAATGTACTAAACAGTTTGTACAAGTGTTTACGGAGTCGACAACAATAGACTTTGATAGTTATCTAATCTATCGTCGTCGCGATACAGATAAAAGTGTATACCATGAAAGGGCATGTGGTCGATAATAGAGATATTGTACCTTACAAGGCTCACCTTTCCAAGTAGTTCAACTAAAAAAATAAAATTGTTCTTTGAGTCAAGCCCCAATTGAGATTCTCTTTCCTAGATGACACCATTGAGATCCCCAATTTAAGAGACATTTTCAATAAAACACTCTAAAAACTTAAAAACTTAAGTGGACAACTGAGATCCTGAAAAGAAATCTCACATATTGAGTTTGTTCTTGAGATATCACAATATTAAATGCTACCACATCATCTTAGACCCAAATTGAATTTCGGGTTAGAGAGAATTTTTTATAAATTAACCCTCAAAAAATTCTATGCAGCACTAAGAAATTTTTCAAAATAAATCTTACATTGGAGATGCTCTTAATAAGAAAATAAATTGTGTATGCAAAAGAAAATGAAAATTTTACTAAGCAAAAAGAGCTAAAGATACTAAAATTTAGTACTCCATAAAGTGATGAAAATAAGTACTCCAGAATTAGAATAATACAAAAAAAATTCTTATAGCTTCGTTCTGAAATTTCGATTTTCTAAAACTTATAATATAATCTTTCTAAAATTCTATTAAACTTATATAATCTTTCTAAAATTCTATTAAACTTATGCGATTTTCTAAAATTCTACTATTAATTTTGAAGTCCCAAGACTAGTAAAAAGTTCCTAACCAGTAAAAGACTCGTAAAGATTTTTTTGGATTTGGACCAAATGGAATGTATATCTTGACATGAGGACATGGAACACCCTACTTGCGGAGTCCAAGCAATCTCGTGGGTACTCATTACTTGACCCAGTAGGCCAGTCCCACCTGATTCAATTTGCGGAGCTCCACATGAGTGCCCGCCCTGATAAACCTCGAACCTACTTAATCTTTGTATTTTAATCCAACATGTGATATATAGAGTATAGTGATAATTGTTTTTTTCCCATGGAGCTTACTTTTATTGATGGTGTGTCTAATTGAGTCGAATCCTCTTTATTTCGAAAACGATGTCAAATTTAGATTTGAGTCTTTATTATACTTTTTCTTATAATTTTGTATAAATTTGATCGATGCCTGAATACCCTATTGGCCTGAATCATCTCACAAGTAATGGCCGGTTACACAGACACAGTCACACTAGGAAACCATGCTGGACCCAATGCCACTATAGTAAATGGTATCCAACGGGCTCTATCCAACTCGAAATGAGCTCGAAGTTTAACGAGTCAGCCCGCCCCCACCGGTATCCTAGGCTAAATTTAATTTTTTTTTTTTTGGATAGGGACCTGAAAGAACTTACAAAAAAATATGGCTATCTCTTCACAAAGCCTGGAAGCTATATATCTCTTGGTTAAGATTAATGCTTTATATATTTTACCAAATAAAAAAAAATCACTCTTCAAAATGGCCAAAAGACAGATTGGTTGGATCACCAAGTTCATGTACTAAGATTAAGACCCAATTAATTACTTAACTCAATATTTTAAATATCTTTATAGTATCATATATTAGATAAAGTCATTAATTTTGTATTAGAATTTTCTTTTAATTTGATAGTGGTAGTAAGGTCACTCGTATGTCTTATCCAATAGTAAAATAATGATGGCTTCAAAAAAAAAAAATAGTAAAATAATGATTGTATAGATGCCATTACTTCACTTTTATTTTTGAAATATTCCAACTACAATAACATACTAATTATTGTTGCCCCTTTGTCATTTATTTGATATATTTCTCACTTTAAAAGCCACTTCAACTATTATGATAAATGAGTCGTCCTTGCTTTTCTTTTCTTTTGTTTTTTGAAACATAGACTTACATAAATACTATACATTAATTGAGTTGAAATGTGTTCACATCCTAAAGATCATAATAAACAACCTTACAAGTCATCGTTTATATTTTGAATAACACAACTTTAATAAACCATGAATTTCAACCTCCAATCCTAAAGATCATAATAAACAACCTTACAAGTCATCGTTTATATTTTGAGTAACACAACTTTAATAAACCATGAATTTCAACCTCCAATAAGAACTAAACTTGTAAATTTTTATAATTTTTACCCGATGTATGTGTCTTTGTATATTGTGCCGAAGAACAACATGTTGAGACTTGACTTCAAATGTCCAAAGAAAGCCCTAAAAGCTCCTCTTGTTTAGCTAAAAACACACACTTTCTACATGAACCTCCACAAAATTTGGTTGTAAGACGCCCCAATAGTGAAAAGGAGATTGACAGACAGTTATTCTTGTAATGAAGATAACATAAACCAGTGCCAGATTATCATTTTTTTCATTGATCAATGTGTAGCAATACGTGAAGAATTATCGGTTCATATAGCAGAATTGTAAGTCTAGATTCACAAACATTATAATTCCTCTACTCGAAGCCCTCATAAGCCAATACAAAATTACTGTTTTTCCGTTAACATACACATTACCAAACCAAAAGCAGGCTATACAGAATGTCTGTCTATACAAACCTAACCGATTGTGTTGGCAATTTATCGATCAATAGGCGGCATCCCAAGCGTACCTTGGATCTCGAAGAACCCGATTTTCAACAACTCTACTCCTTAGAGTGCAGCCTTCTTGTTGAAATAAGAGACAGTCAATAGCGTGCATCAACTTTCTTCTTGGCCCAACTGCAACTGCACCCATTTCTTTGAGTTTCGCCATGGTTAGGTTCAATAATTGAAATTTATCATTCACATTTCTAGTATGGAACAACTGAACAAACTGTCCTAACCCTAATGACATAAGCCACCTGCTTAATCCACCAGCCTTTTCCAGTTTTCTCTCTAGGTTTGATGCTCGCATCTTCTGATCCTGTTTATATAACCCTACACCAACATTCAGGCAGCAAGCGCCTGGTCGGACAGACAAACTCGAAGGTTGCTGACTTCGACATTTTACTGGTTGATGGAACTTAGTAGTTGTTGTCGTCATTAGTCTTGTATTCTTATTAAGAGCTTGGAAAGACCTATCCTGAGAATGTGTTAATAATGCACTTCTTCTTGAAGCAGGTAAAAGAAACTTCTTAACAGGATTCAATGGAGATGCCAAATCGTTTTCATTAATCTGGGTTTTTCGTGCTGAAGTCCTTAAGGCATCGGATTTCTGAAGCTCATCATTGTCCCTTGATTGCTTCTGTCGCTCTCCCTCGTTTCGGAACTTCGGCTGGCATGTTTTAGTCGTCTTGGATTTGGGTTGCCTCTTGTTTGTCCCAGGACCTTGGGGTGTAATTGGCAGTCGTGCCTGCAGAGACGGAAGTGGAGAAACCAGGATAGTGATTTTCTGTTTCTTAATAATCACCCAATCATCATCTTCATGCATGCCACATTTCGCCTTCCAGATTGAAGTTTCAAAAGAGTTATCATCTTTGTTTTTAGCTAAAGTTGTGAGTTGTTTCCTTTTTGCTTTCACCATTTAATGCAGACCTGCTCGAAATTTGAAATGCAGTTAGACGACCCCAATCATAAGGTTTTAATAAGTGTGTGTTATCAGAGCACTGCAGTCTAGTGAGGATCACCATGAAAATAGCAAAGCATTTAACGATCTCTAATTGACTCTTAAGTTCGAATGAACTTTATTTTCTTGACTCAAGAATTTCATGATGAGATATATCTCTTACTTGGTACTTTTAGATACCCTTTTCCTGCAGATAACTGTAGTCCTAATTCCTTCCTTTTTTAGGTCAGTTACCATGCTAGCATGATACGACGTGGGCAAGCTTCCAAAATCATCAGATTAACTTCAAATGAATCGAGTGAGAGGCATTCATATATATATATTCTTAAGCAACTAACTTTACTGAAGTAGAAGATTCTCAATTATAACACTATTGGTCTAATAAGTACTTAACCATAACAAAATGAAAACCCTAACTAATGATTGTTCTCAATCAAGATAAGTAATGAACTTAGATTATACAGTGAAATCAAACAAGCTACTGTCAACTAATTTGGCACCATAAAATTCACTCATAGATTGGATCATCTCGCATACAAATAATCATTTTTAGGGATATGGGTGGAAGATCATACTAAAATTGCAGAAAAGGTAACAAATTTCTTTCCTTTCTTCCAAATTGAAGCTACATAATATTTGTGCAGACAAATTACAAATTCGTTCTTGTTAGTTTTAACAGTGCCTATCATGATTGAAACTTCAAATGAACAGCTTAAAAGAAGCAAGATCGTTAACTTTAATCAGAATTGGTACAAGATAATGGTAAAGATCTATCAAGTTACGTACCTTCGGAAACCGATTTCTAACAAATTTTCTCCCAAAAACCTGCTAATTTCTCGAAGATGATGGATTCCTGGTAATCTTGACTAATTTGTAGCTTCTTCAAATCAAGTAATCGACGAATTTCAGAGGTTTATCTGAAGATCATGAAGGGATTGAATTCGAAGGTAGCTTTCGATTTGTTCAAAGAACTAAAACCCTAGTTGAACCTTCAAATTGCTTCAACTCTTCCTTACTTTCTTCTCTCCCATCATCAGCAAAATTGGTCCCGTTCATAGTTCAGCAAGTGTAACCTAAGGGCAAAGCCAGTGTGGGCTCCCGCTCCCAATTTTGGGAGCCCACGAATTTTTGGAGCCCCGGGATTTTGGCACAATTCCAACGTCAGGCTCCCAAATCTAAAATAATGTACGTGCGCGAAGTATGTGTGCGAAATATTGATTTTAGATTTCGACTATGAATTATTAGATTTCGACTATGAATTAAAATGTGATATTATTCGAGATAGATAATTTCAAAAAGATAATCCACAAAAAAATAAAATAAAAAATAAGTAGTTCAAAACTGTTTAAGAAAATTGGAAAAAAAAATCAATTCAAAAAAATATATTAAATATAAGTGGAGTGGATCCCCAAATATAGATGTTGGGACAGTCCAACGACTGTATTTGGGGGCTGGGAGCCCCCCAGCCCCACCAGGAGCCCAGCCCCGGAGCCCCCAGGTTGGGCGCTAGGGGTTGGGCTCCCAAAATTTGAATTTTGGGAGCCCAAACCTTCACACTACCTATGCCCTAAAAATCCAACCCCGCGAGTTGTGATTGGGTCGGGTCGAGTCTGATAAAAGTGATCCATTGCCATGGCCTATGGGTACTCGTCCATGCCCTGTTGTGGTGTTCATCGGTTGAATAACCCATTTTCACAATCTTACTAAATCGCTAATGGTTTGGTTTGGTTCGATTAATCATTCAAACTACCAATGAGCAGTTTGGTGTGATTGTGATGTGGAATCAAATGTTACACATTTGATTTGCAACAACTTGAGTAAGAAGAAGAGAACACATTGTAAGAAGAAGTTGACACACTAACCAATGAAACAGAGCGTAGTTCAACATGGGCCTAATCTCAACTTTTATGTATTAAATATTATACTTGTAATGTATGCCCCCCCATCCCTCAAACACGACCCTGCCTCCAACTACCACCATGCTTCTCTCTCTTTCTCCCTCTCTCCCTGCAAAGGATACTTTTTTTCAAGGGGGATACACTTGCCTGTTGAGTGTCGAGCGTTTGAAGAAGAGGCATGCTTCCGTATATGACACATATTTTTTGGGCAAGTCTAACATTTACTAGTTGTTGTGTACGTTTCATGTTTCGTGGTGCCTTGGGTCACGGTTCTTAATGGGGCGTGGCCATAGAGACTAGATTGTCGAAAACCATGGCATGCACGACTTGTTTGTCTACAGCGTGCCATCGCGGATCGGTAACAAATAGGTGGCGTCCTTCTAAACGGGTTGTGTCAAGTCGACCCGCTGTCAACCATGATGCCAGGGTGAAAGTGAAACCGTGAAATGGCAAAATCCACGGTCGGGCTCGGGTCAAAAAGTGTAAACTTCGGGTTATTGTTCACCCGGACCAACCCGTCGGTCAGAGAAAAAGATAGGCGAATAACGCGCGGGTTTTTAACAGAGTAGTATAAATTTGAAAAACGATTCCTTTTTCTTCGCCTCGTTAGCTTCGAGCAGAACTCGTTAGGGTTTCTTTCTCTCTCTAAAAAAAAAAGAACTGTTCTTTATAGAACAAATATTATAGTGAAGAACTGACGGATCTCCACTTTTTTCTCCTCATCTTTCTCTTCCATTCAAATAATTTCTGTTTCAATTACTAAAATTAACCATATAAAACTACGAAGATTAGAATAATTTCAGTTTTGGTTCCATTCTATATAGAATTAACCCAACTTATCAATTTCATACCCAATTTCCTGATTAGATCGTTTTAATCTGAATTTTAGATCAAAATCTTGTCTGATTATAGAATAAGCTTAGCCTTGTTTGTTCAATTTTAGGGTTTACGATCGATTTGAAATACTAATTGAAAAAAGATGAAGTTTGGAGAAACGTTTACGGAGTATTTACGTGGTGGTGAACAAGAATGTTTTCTAGAAAAATGTTCTCACGTTGAATACAAGAAGCTTAAGAAAGTTCTTAAGAGATGTAGGATATGTAGATCAACAACACAGGAAGATGAGAGTGGTGAATCTTCAGAGATTTGCTTATATGGATCTTGTCCCTGTAAGTTTCGTTCGATTTATTATTCGATTTTATTTGTTTGATATAAAATTGTGATTTTTAATTGTTGGTTACGAAAATGTAGTTGATCCTAGTTTCGGTCATTTGGGATAATTGTGTTATTACAATATTATACTTGTGTGCTAGGAGGAAAATTATGTATTAAATCGACGAGGAACGATATTTGGTCATATCAATTATGACATTGATTAATTCGAGTTGTTTCGTTATTGGAAAGATAGGTATTTGATTCATTGTTAACATGTTAGGAAGTTGCTACATGGGGGGATGTTGAAATTAACCTTTAAGTTTCTTTAATGAACATTTTGTAATACCGTTCCAACAAAAAACTACTTAGTTATACCTATTTGTGATGTTGTGATAAGGAAACTAATCTGACGACACTAGGTATCTAACATGGTTGAGATTAGATGAAACCTAGCGGCTTGAAAATATAGGAGCTTGTTATTGTTTTTAAGCGTTTAGAGAAGAACCCGTTTCTCTATGGTGAATAAAGACTCTGCTATGTTTAGAATCCACTATTCATTTTTTCAACCTTGTGAAAAGTCACTCTTACCATTTGAAGGAAGGAATTTTGTTGAACTAACTGAGCAAGAGTTACCGGTTCTAGAGACCGTCATTATATAGAGCAACACCGTAAACTTAATGCTAATATATTTTGATATAGAAGGTATGGATATTGCTTCCTTCTTTCACAAAGTTAATGGTTTGGGTAGATCCTCATTTCCTGGTCAACTCTTTCTCTATGATGAACTTTTTTTACTCTCTCCCGGGACGGTTTATTCCTATTTAGGTCTGGAGTAGGTTTATTTTTGTAGCATCTTTTATCATTCTTCTGCCATTTATTTGTAAATATTAGCAAGCTTTATTTTTCCCCTTACATTATGATGCCTTCCATAAATACTTTACCTTGTGCAGAATCATTTTTCAGAGTATCATTATATCCAAAAATTTCTTGTTGGGTGGTATATGTTTTAAGGGGTTGACACAAATACATGCAGATTTTTGTGGGATTTTTTCTTATTTCCTTTCATTGTTTTGTACATCTAGAGACCTAACCAGACATACGTTGAACCTACCAAGGCCAGGGAAACGGCCAAACGGGTTTGAGATCCTTCGTTTTGCCATATTATTACATCTTTGGTTACTGAAAAACGTAAACCTCAAATTAAGCCCTAAATATTACTTGCTACGTATTTTTATCAAAGATTCAAAGGTTTACTCGCAATAACATGGATTTCTTACTGAACTTGATATGACTTTAATGTAGTATGTGATCAGAATTTCTTCTCTGAGCTGATGAAAGAGGCAGCAGAAATAGCTGGATGTTTTAGTTCAAGGGTAAGACGTCTCCTGCATCTCCATGTTTCCAATGGCATGCATAGATATGTGTCGCGCCTGCGTTGTTGTTTCAATAACGACCAAGAAATGATGATCCAACAAGGTCGAATGTTGATTGAATATGTCACCATGAATGCTATTGCCATAAGGAAAATACTTAAGAAATATGACAAGGTAAGAATCAGATTATCAACTGCTCCACTCTGTTTCAGAATTTGAATTTATTTTCTTGTGTCAGATCCTGAATTCTTTAAACTTCTCTATAGGTACATTGCTCCCAAAATGGTCAAAACTTCAAATCGAAGATGCGAGCTGAACACATAGAGCTTCTTCAATCGCCCTGGCTAATAGAACTCGGGGCGTTTTATTTGAATTTCAATGGATCAGATGGATTGTCAGGCGAGTTTGTCGACAAATTCTCGTGTGACCTCGACTCTGATCAGCCAGTAATGACTTTGATGGTTTCAGATACTGTGAAACTTGAATATAGTCTGACTTGTGCTATTTGCTTGGTAAGATATTGCTTTAATCAATTCCGATGAATGATTAATATTATATGTTTGTGTTTTCTTATGAATTTTTGGTTTTTTATTTCCAGGAGATAGTTTTTCATCCTTATGCATTGAGCTGTGGCCATATTTTCTGCAAATTATGTGCTTGTTCTGCTGCATCGGTTATGATATTTCAAGGCCCAAAAGCTGCAGATCCAAAATCAAGATGTGCCGTATGTAGAGAGGTAACTGTTTGTTCAAAATTTTTTCCTTAACTACACTTAAATTTATCCGAGCTTGGGTAAGCTTTTCTGGCTGAAGTAGGGATCTCTAGGGTGTATACTATATGTAACATTGACATTTGACACAGTACGGAACAATATTTGTATTCGAAAACGGTACCCAAAACAAGGGCAGTAGAATTTATGGTCCTAATACAATTTTGTGATAATAGAAATAAGATACACATAGAAAATATTAAATTACTTGTCTGAGTAGATACGATTATCAGTTTCCATATCCGACACAGCAAAAACTATTAAAATAAGTATCCATGCCACATACAGACTGTGAGATGAAGTTATAGCTGATTTTCTGATTATCTTCTAACCTTGTTTCTTAAGCTCAAACTTAAAGGCCACCGACCTATTAACTTAAAGGGTATGAATATTTGCCTGGTGTGTTTTGCACAGGTTGGAGTGTATGCTAATCCGGTGCACATGATGGAGCTAGATTTGCTCTTAAAAAACAGGTAAAAATGTCGAAACTCAACATCTCCATGTCTACTTTAGAACTATACTTACATCCTTACCAACACCTCTATTTTTTCAGGCGGAAAGATTACTGGAAAGAGAGGATGTGTGAAGAACGTGCCGAGACCGTGAAACAATCAAAAGAATATTGGGATTCTCAGACTAAATTCATGATTGGGTATTGACAAGTTTTCTATGATTCTTTTGCTTCTGGCGTAGGAGTAGCTATGGATTAAACTTGGGAGTTATTTTGTCATCAAGATTGATAACTAAAGTTTATTATAAAGAAGGGTTCTAACTTTTAGGGGAAATTGAACTGCTTCGTATTTTTGGTGCAAGTAATGGTTTTATTATAATCTATATAGTGAAACTATTACAATTTGAAGTGGTACAACAATATTATTATGTCTCATCTAAATTTCACTGTCCATTTTTTTTAATTTCATAACAGTACCAAATTGATGACTTGGATGGTTTGGTTAAAAAGACCTATTGATTGGTCGTTACAAGGCATTGGTACATCATGAAGATGTGATAAACACGATAACGGCCTAAGTGCCCGACATACTTATTACATTATTCATACCTTTAATAAACAAAGTCCAATAACCATGGGTTCCACCTCCCGCGTGGGAATCGAACCTAAGACCTCCAGACTTTTAAAGTTTATGTCAACACTTTGAACCACTTGGACAACCAAGTGTTGACAGTTATGAAATATTTAGATCAGTCAATTTGAATGGTATTTATGGATTCCTACTGCAAAAATTGTCTTTAACTTTTGGTTCGAGCCCAACAAGATCACAAAAGTATAAAAGCTCCAACGGAGGAATAATAATTAAGCGAAAAAACGAAAAGGGTAAATATGGAAAAAAGAGAATGAAGTTAACGACCAACTAACAAACTTCTTACTTTAAGGGGTCAAAGATCGTACTTGATAAAATGAGGGGGCAAAATGTTGAGTTTATTACATTTTGGGGGAATTTTAGTGGGAAGAAACCGTGAGGGAAAGTAGAGAGAGAGAGAGAGAGATAGAGGGAGAGATGGCATCAGGGAGAAACCCAGAGATCAGAAAAGATAGAGTATTAAACAAGTGTGTAATCTTCTCTCCAGCTCGAGCTCGTCGACCTTCCGATTTCAAATCAAAATCTCCTGCTAACCCTAATTCATTAAATGAGTGTCCTTTCTGTATAGGTCATGAAAACGAATGTGCCCCTGAGATTTTCCGACTTCCTCTTCCATACACTTCTGATTGGAAAATTAGAGTCATTGAAAACCTCTTTCCAGCTCTCAGTAGAGATCAACAATTACTTCAAAACGTACACGACTCACATCCAAACCCTAACCCAAACCCTAAGCAAAGTGGGTTTGGATTTCATGATGTAGTTATTGAGTCTCCTGTTCACTCCATTCACTTATCTGATCTATCTCCATCAGAAATTGGTGATGTTTTGCTTGCTTATAAGCAGAGAATCCATCAGCTTCACCTTCATGAATCAATCAAATACGTTCAGGTATACTCAATTCAGATTCTATTATCCTGATCCATTTCACTAAATGACCTGTTTTTAATTATTTCCGACAATTTTTGTAAAATTGGGAGCAATTCCAACACTAGATATTGGAAAAGTGTTAGTAATTGATTTCTAGTTCTTGAGAGAAATTCGAAATCGATAGATGGGTTGTGATTAAGTCTGGTTTCGAAAGAACTTCCTCAAATAATACACAAAATTATGATAGTTAAACACCCAGTTAGTCATTTTTGTTTTTGCCTTCTTGGTTGTGTTGGAAAATACCTTGAATATGGGTTGACGATATCTAACCTGAAAAGCGACGAATACTGAAGTCTTCTTCATACATAGTGAAAATCATTGGTCCAGTTTGTCGTGGAGTAGGTCTTACCAACCGGAGTACATAAATCTCTTGTCTTCGGTGTGATTATTTACTTTCATTGTCGCTTTTCTTGCTTGCGAGTTCTTCGTTGTAACAGCTTGGTTGGTTGTGTTTTATAACTTATGTGATGAATTATAGGTGTTTAAGAATCATGGTGCCTCAGCTGGAGCATCAATGAGTCATTCCCATAGTCAGATAATAGGTCTTCCTATTGTTCCTTCTACTGTTTCTTCTCGTATGGATAGTATGAAAGAATATTTCAATGAGACGGGAAAATGTAACAAAATTTTATAAAATTGGAAGCAATTTCAACAGTAGATATTGGCAAATGTTAAGAGTTCTTATCTGGTTCTTTGAAAAAATTTGAAATTGATAGATGGGTTGTGATTAAGTCTGATTTTCTACTCATCTAGTAATACACAAAATTGTGATGGTTAGTCAGTTTTGTTCTTCCCTTCTTGGTTGTGTTGGAAGTTCCTTGAATATTGTGAGAATAGTCCCACATGGGAGAATGGGTAACTAGAAACCAAGAATATAAAGTATAGATCCTCTCCACTCATTGCCAATTGGTTTTGAGTTGGATGACCACAAACTTAACAAATATGGGTTGATATCCAACATGAAAATCGACGAATACTGAAATCTTTTAGAAATCTCTGTAATCTTGTTCTTCATATATAATGAAAATCATCGCGCCAGCCGTGGAGTCGGTCTTCCTTACCAACCAAACCACGAAACTCTTCTGTTGTGTGTGATTATTTACTTTCATTATTGCTTTTCTTGTTTTCGAGTTCTCCATCTTAGCACTTTAGCAGGTTTGTTGTTGGGTGTTTGATAATTTATGTGATGAATTATAGGTGTTTAAGAATCATGGTGCCTCAGCTGGAGCATCAATGAGTCATTCCCATAGTCAGATAATAGGTCTTCCTATTGTTCCTTCTACTGTTTCTTCTCGTATGGATAGTATGAAAGAATATTTCAATGAGACGGGAAAATGTAACCTCTGTCAGATTCGAAAAGAAGAACTTTTGATTGATGAATCAACCCATTTCATTTCAATTGTTCCTTTTGCTGCTTCATTTGCTTTTGAAATCTGGGTCATCCCTCGTGATCACTCTTCGCATTTCCATACACTAGATCATGAGAAGGTAAGCTTCATTTCCTTTTATCTTTTTCGTGCATATATTTGTGTTTCATATAAATAACTAAAGAAGTTCACTTTGATTTGTATTTTGTTTCCTTCATTCTTTCAATTCCTGAACAACATTCAGAATAATGTCTTATTCGTTCTATCTATCATTGCTATAATAAAACCCAGAATCTTGGTGCAGTAAAATTTAGGTTCAATAGTTTCTCATTCTTTATAAACCTGCAACTTTCACCCCAACAAGTAATCTTGGAAATACAGAAACAGATCTACGTTAGTTTCTGCAATGAATTCAGTTCAGTCAATGGCTAGATTCTAGGACTCCCTTTTATATCCCCGAAACTGTGGGAAACAGAACTAATGACAGAAATAACGTATCCCACTAAACGGTACTTATAATTAGTACACATAAATCAGTAAATTTTACCTCCTGACCTTAATTACAAGTTTGCAACGACATAGAGTGTTTTGGGCCAAGTAAATGTTTCTTTAGTTGAGAAGTGATGAAACTGAAATGCAGGCGATAATTTTTATGTTTTAACAGGCAGTGGATCTTGGCAGACTTCTAAAGCTTATGCTGTTAAAACTGTCCCAGCAGATGAACGACCCACCATTCAATTACATGATCCACACTTCTCCGAAGGACATTACGCCTTCGGAATTACCCTACAGCCATTGGTTTCTACAGATTGTTCCTCAACTAAGTGTGGTTGGAGGATTTGAGATGGGGAGTGGTTGTTTTATCAATCCTGTTTTCCCAGAGGATGCTGCTACGGTTTTGAGGGAAGTCAATGTTGTTTTATGAAGTAGAAATTCATTTTTGTTGCTTCTTCTATCAATGAAACCTTCAATTAGATGATGAAAGCAAAGTACTAATTTGTATGAATAAGACTTGTATATATATTTGTCAGTTTCTGACTATTCAATGAAAATGGCAATACATTGATCTCACGGGACGACCCTTGTGAAAAAAGTCACTTCAGAGTGCCTTCAAGCAACCAAATTGTCGATAATGGAGGCATATAAATAAAAGGAAATCCGCTTTGACATTGTTTAATATCAGAATTCCGAAAAGAATGTTTAGATGGAGTGTGGAAGTAACAAACAAACACAAAGAAAAGAAGATCAAATGTAGCAAGAATTGAAGACTACAGACTATAACTACAGAATATATATATAAAAAAAACTATTCCTTGAAAATAATCTTTAAAGCTGTGAACAAGATTACAATAACGATAAACCAGTAAGTTATCCAATTGCCTCTGGCTTGTTGGCGGCATCACCAGCAATGCGTCCACAAGCTCTATATGAGCCGAGACTCTAACTCATCGTTTGCAAATACCTTATTCGCCTTTGAGTTCTCGGTTAAACTCCAAAGCTCTATTTCTTGTTGAATATACCAAAGATGGATTTGATAGCATTGATGGCGCTTTCGTTGATAAATGATTCATCAAACCTCTTCAACAAAGGGTCAAATTCTGGATATGTTCTCAAATTTGCTAGGTCTGGATCTGTCCTTATTCTCTGTGAGATAATGGTGACAGAGTTCAGCTAACCCATGGGTTGCGCAAAAGAAGAAGAAGAAACTATCTATTATGTAATTTGAGAATTGCTTACATTAAAATCTTCGAATCCTGCTTTTAAAGCTTCTTCGAGGGCAGAGATCCCAGCTTGCAACTGCATTTAATTCATCATATAAGATATAAATTTCAAAGAATCAAAGGAGAAGAACTTTGAATGACGGTAAAGGATTACAAATACTTTTTGGTTCCTTATGGTTACCTGATTAAGCTTCGAATAACAACATGCCACGTTGTAACTCGCCACTGAAGCCTCGTTAAGTTCTGGTTTTGATCCTAATACGGATTCAAACTTCTCTAATGCTTCTTCGTATTTTGATTCCCTTGTGTAATGAACGAAACAAAATATACTTATGAGAAAACATCAAACATGATATTAGAAGCCCAAGTAGAAGAACGTCGTGATTTTTTTTCTGACCGAATTGTTTATGACTGCAGGGACTGAAGGGAGTAACTGAGGATAACGATTTCGGCCTTTCGGGTACTTACTTGTAAAGCTTTAGTCCTTCACGAAGGTCATTCGCTCTTTGCTGCTTTTGTTCCATCTTCCTCACGTAATTTTGCATCTGCAGATAAAGTAAAAGTACTCGTTGGGTACAAAATTTTTACAGTTTCACCACCATAGAATCAGAATTTCAACCGTTTTAGTTGCATTTATGATCTATTTTCCATATCAAACAATAATATGATATACTCACTTGAATTTCTCTGACTTTGTTACTAACGACGCCGGAGTTCCTTTCAGCTCGAATAATCTCCTTTTCCGTCAGCTCACCCGCAGTCTCTATCTTACCTGGGTATGTCCTAACATATTAATACGACGAATATGTTTTCGTTTAACTTAACAATGTAGGTAAGAGAATTCTTCTCTTAACTCTTTCCTTTTTTTGCCATCTTTCTTGATAGATATAGGATGGAACTTGGAAAAATAGCAAAGAACTAACCATATCTCTTCTCCATTTTCATAAGTAACGGACCGATTCTCTGTCGGATAGTGTACATTGTCCTACCATATTCAGCAGCAGGCCATAATTCTGTCCCAAAAACTGCACTGCATACATTATTTTACATGCTTTAGCAACTACACACATCCATTCAGTTCAATTCTAGTTAACAGTGGCACATATGAAGGAGACAATTCCTAGTCCGACATCGCTTAGGCAAATGGCTAGATCATTGGCTAAAGATGTGAGGCCAGTACCTTTATGATCTTTTGGGGCGGACTTCTGAGAGCCCATGCCAGGAACAAAACTTCAAGCTACATGAATGGTGGCTAATAAAAGACAATATTGAGATGTTGGGGTTTGTGTAATGGCTAATCAGGGAAAATATTGTCTGGGTTTGGGCGATGGCTAATCAGGGGCGATATCAACATGTTGTTGGGGTTTGGGTGGTGGCTAATCAGGGACAATGTCGATACGTTATTGGGCCACACAATCTTCAGATCTTGGGTTTAACAAGCAACCACAACCCTTGGTTTCAATTGATCTGAGGGTCTACTACTCATTGAAAAATGGAAATAAATGGATCAGAAAGGTTTAGAAGTTAGAACCATAAACTAGTGAAACTTCTAGGTCTTGTTTGGCACGGAAAAGGACTGTGGTTACCAGGAACAACAATCCCATGATGTGATTCCTAGTAATCCCAATATCGTACTATATTGTTTGATTTGGCAAGGAGTCGGATTCATGCATATTGATTTTGTTTGTAGATTATTTGATTGACGATTCTAAGGGAAAGGAAATCGCAAACCCACCCTCCCCTGGGTGTTGAGTTCCTCTTTTAAGATGAATATCATTCTTGCTCCGAATGCAATCCTTAGTCCATTTTCGCGTACCAAACATAATTTCAGAATGCGATTAGTGGTAATCACATTTCATTCTAGCGCGCAAGACGCAGCCTTAGGTTCTTGTAGAACTAATCCTACCCCAACTTAACCTAGATATCATATTCTAATTTGAGGTTTGTAGTTTTATGAACAGAATATAAAACTACTAAACAAGAAGCATAAAACATTGAAACAACAAGAGAACCACAAAATAAGCAAAAAAATGTGGTGAGAGAAAGTGAAGAGACTTATTACCTGGTAGCAATAACTTTATCTCCAACAGTAAACTTGCCAGTCTTGGCAGCAAACCCTCCAGGAGCTATGGCATCAATATATGTACCTCCATCCCTGCCTTTAGTAAACCTCAAACCATAGGGCTGCTCAATTTCTACCTCATACTCTTCATATTTTTCTTCTTCTCCTTCACCATTACTCTCTGATTTAGGTGGTGGGTTGGGTTCAGTAGAGGATTCAGATTGAGATGATGATGCTGAAATTGAAGATGAATTCATCTTCTTCTTCTTCTTCTTGT
>BEHA01001410.1:152060-191603 GCA_002897215.1 Eschscholzia californica subsp. californica | reverse complement strand
ATATCTGAAATTTTTGACATAAGCTCTAGTTGGCATGGTTGAGAGTTGAGACTATTATCTTGTGATTTTTTAATGCTACTTTGTATAATATCAAGTTAAATAAGATATGATCATATGATTACGTGTTAAATAAAACAACTTGTTTATTGTGAACATCTATATTGCAGGAGGAATGAGCTGATTGGACAATTATCTACTCAGCACCAAGTTCTTGTTAAGAATAGATTGATTAATTCTCCTAATGGAATGTCACTAATAATAACTGAGACCTTTGTTTTAGGTATAGGCTATTGTTTCGATCATCGATCTAGCTCCATGATCTTGCCCATGCTCGAAGGGTGGGTTTACGCTTAGTGTGAATATTTGTTGATAACAATCGAATAGACATTTCCACGACATAAATTTGATGTGAACATCCCACAGTTATTTTTATCCTAGTGTCGGTATGCCTAGCTAATAAAAATTTGCTTGTAATGTAAAATTTATGCCAGTACTATTCCTATTTCATTTGTGTTTTGGTGTTTCAGCCATACAGTATACTGGTTTTCTAGTGTGAATATTTGTTGATAACAATCGAATGGACCAATTTGTTAACAAATCTTGTAGGAGATGCAAATTTTTTGGTTTTCTAGCTACAAAATTTCAGCCATACAGTATACTGGCCTTTCTTGGGTAGTTGACTCCTTCCCTAGGTTAACTTGTCTCAACCCAAGTGCATACATGTTTTCTTGAGGCCATATATGAAAATGCCCCAAATTTGATACTTATGCCACATTTTCAAACAACAACCGAACTTGTATTGTCTATAAACAACCTTTTATACCATAAATCCTTATAAATAGTCAAGGATTCAACAATATCTAAGTTAATAAATACATACAAACATATCAATCAACCAACCAACCGTTACTTCTTTCTCACTGACAAGATCGAACAAAACGACATCACTGCCTATAAATAAAAGAATATTACATGCAAACACTCTTTTTGTTGCTGCCATCATGAAAATACAACGCCGAAATCTCACATGTCTATAGAGCAAACAACCAGATAAAAGTACATCCAGGGTAAGGCAGCAGCAACTATCTTTCCTCCTCAAACACCTACATATAGCAACCCGATGCCATATTGTTCTCTAAAGTTGCACGCATTTTTTCTCGATCAAGATAAAGTCACCAAGAGGACGAATGAAAACAAACGGGTAGAAGTACCGAGCATGTAAATCAATCAATCAACCAATAAATTACTAATTTCTCGATCTAAACATTTTCGGCACTCAGAATAATTCGACTTTCTTTTTCTGCATGTCCTGCTTCCATCTCGGTTGTTTATAGAATGCCTCTTTCGTCATCCCAAGTACCGTCTGGAACTCCTCATCAGACAAATAAGCCTGCAAAATTAAGAACAGAAAAGGAAAAGGAAGAAACTGATTAAACTTATCATAGGCTACCATCTAGTGCATTAGCTTGATAAAAGCAAGTGTTAAAACAAAAAAGCCAAAAAGAATTGTTGACGTAAAGATAACAGAAAATTATTATGACGTAATTGTGAAAATTAAGCATTTTTAGCACATTTCCAAGTATCTGGGACGAAACACAGATACCTCTCTTCGTTTGAAGTCAATTCCTCTAGCTGGGTTGGCTGATTTAGTCCTTAATTGATCATAACTGAATGGACCACTTCCGCTGCCATTTTCATCTGCCTGCGACTCTTGCTTCACCACATTTACTTCTGAGTCTTCTCCATTGCTTTCCGACATTGAACCTACTTCTACTGCGTCTACTGTTTCCTTTACTTCTTGCCAATCTACTTTAGAAACAGTATTCTCACTCTTCGGTCCATCTGCAAATACATAAAGATAAAAGACTTTGTAAACTTAAAAAGTGTATTTAGTATACAAAATAGAGTAAGTTCTGATTCTACGCGAACATGTGTGAACTAGAGTGACAAATTCTTGGCTGGTTTGATCTCTGTATCGAATGTCAGCCAAGAACTTTAAGAGATCACATCTTTCAATCGAAAAAAAACGAACTTTAAGTGATTGAACCATCCACTTCATAGATAGTTTTCCTTTTTGGTTGGTGACAAGGAAATCATACAGATACTATTTTACAGACTCGTCTAAAACTTCTAAAAAATAACTGACTGTAGTATCTTTTTTCAATACGTGAAGAATCTGATTTTTATGTCTGCCTTGCCAGAATTGCTTGGTTCGGTGGTAGGACTTCTACTTGTTTTGGATGGTGAGGCATCAGACTGCTTCTTCTGTTCAGCAGTAAGAACTGTTGAGAGAGCCGCAATAGCAGCTGCTCTTTGTGATCCTCGGCTCGAAGAGGATGGCTTCGTAGCTGGAGCAGATTTGGAGCCAGATGATGGATTAAATGCAGAAGACAAGGCAGCTAAAGCTGAAGCTCTTTGAGTTTGTCCGCCATTTCTTGAACCATTAGATTTGGTCTGGCTCTGCAGTGACCAAGTAACAGTAAATCAAAATAAGCAAGCCCTCAAATTTCTTAAAATCCATTCTTATTGGGTTCACGTGATATTTTATGGTCAAAAAATAAAAGAAATGTCATATAATTCGTTTGTTGAACCATTAGATTTAGATTATTCAGAATTTTAGAAAAATAAACACAACCTACATAACCAGTCCAAATCTTCATAGTCGATTCACCATCCCGTATGTAATCCTATGATTCCTATCTAATGCCCAAAAAACTAATATTGGCGAGTTTAATAACATAGATAAGGTGAGTTCAGAAATGGCAAAAACCAGGATATGACTTTACACATTTACTTTCTCCTTACCTTATTTATTAGATCATATGCATATTTACTTACAGAGTATGGACCATTGCTAAACCTAGAGCTGTATAATACTACACACAACATGTACATACAAAATCTCATATTACACCAACAGAAGACACATCGAATATAAGAGTGTCCAACACGTTCATCAAATAATGAATAACCATGTGATGCAGCTATATTTTTGTACCATGTTATGTTCTGGCAGTTGAATAATGTCATAGAAGAAGGATTTACCCGTGAGGCATGTGATGATCCAAAGAGCCAAGCCAGCTTCTTTTCAAATGAATTTCTGTGAACCTGCAGTTTCATGGGAAAGGATTTTTAAAGAGAATACAAACAACGAAATGTTAGTGAAATGCGATGGTGACAACAGTTGGTGAAAAACCCAATAACACAACAATTCTGAGATAGATCTTGGGGTTTCTATCCTTTATTTTCCTTTAGCTTTGCCTTTTAATGCATGAGCCGACTTTCTTTTTCAGTTAGTTCGGGCAAAGATGTAGAGAACACTGATGAGAAAACGCTTGAGACTAACAAATGGAGAAGTTTGCACATCTTAGACCTACAGTTGCTTTCGACGAATCCCATGAGAAGTATGTTGTGAAGAAGCATGGCTCATTCCCTTCTGTGACCTTGTATACTGTTACATCAGGAGACAGCCCGTCCAGAGACACTGCCAACTCTATATACATCTGAAACATTTAGATTCTACATGAGGTACATAATAGCAGTGACGTGACTAGCAAATCTTACTGCAAAGCAATAATACCTGCACAATCTCAAATGCCTTTTGCTTTTCTTTGGAGTCGGCAGACTGACCAACCCAAACGAAAACCTCAGCATGTGTGTCTAGTATCAAGATATCCTCAGTCAACAGATCATCTTGAAAGATTTTGAAAATAGAAACCCTAACATCACAAGTTATTTACGGTAGAGTGGTTGTGTTGGAGGTAAGTAGTGGAAAATAAAGTAAGTAGTGGACTCGAACAGTATTATTATTCACACGACCAAAATTACGAGGTTTGATGTTGATTATCTTACCCATGCAACTGAAGATGAAGTCAAAGTCTTCTCTGTTCTGAAGGGCTTGAGGAACTTTATAAAGGGTACAAGGCATAAGCTCAAAGAAGAGGTCATCAGTGGATTCAGTGAGAGGGAATTCTACTTCCTTGAGAACAAGTAGCATCCCTCTAAGAATCCAGTGAGAGGGAATTCTACTTCCTTCAATATCCTCCCTTCTCATTTCTCATAAAATTCCAGCGGCTCTCTCTCTCTTTCTACCTTAACTCCATTTCTCTCTCTAACAAACCCTCCCTCTGCCTCCTGCTTGTCTGCCATTTATTATAACAAACCCTAGCTCCTCCTTCTATTCATCCTTTTCTTTCTTCCTCTTTGATATCATCAAAACCCATCAGATTTCCTTTTTTTTCATAACTATATATTCCCAGAAGAGAAATGAAATCTCTTAAAACAGAACAACTGGAACAATTAAGAGAGATTTTTTCAAGATTCGACATGGATTCAGATCGAAGTTTAACACAACTTGAACTAGCAGCATTACTTCGATCTTTAGGTTTAAAACCAACAGGTGATCAGATCCATACTATGTTCACAAATATTGATTCAAATGGTAATGGATCTGTTGACTCGAACAGTATTATTTTCAAAGAAATAACCCCCCGTTACCCCAAGGTACCTAAAGTAAACCACCCCCCCACCCCAACGGTGCTGATTTGAGCTCAAATTGTGCTGATTTGAGCTCAAATTGAACCAAAGGGCACTTGTAATACATATATACGTTTCTGGAAACATGATAGAAAGATGAAGGCAGAATCTTACACTCTTACTCCTAAGTCTAATCTCCTCGACAATATTTTTAGTTATATAACAGAAAATATATTAGTTCTGAAGGGTAATGCATGCTGGTTCATACAGAGAACTATCATTTAGGTTTCAATTTATTCGATTATTTGATACAATCCAAGTTCAGTACTTCGCTACATCAACCCAATATATCATCTGCAAATTGTAGCATTAACAATGGGATGTCATTTGATCAAGCAACCGTTGATGTCTCCTCTAAAACCACTCCCAAGTCCGAAACGAACTAAAACTTACTATCCAGGACATGTAATAACATTTCGGAATCCTTTTTGACATAAAAAAGACCTAATTAACAAGTTCTGACTTCCTCTAATATCTTGGTCAAAACTTATTGGTAATATTACTTGCAAACATATAGGAACTAATCAAAATCATTCTTATTTAATCAGTAGTTCCTCCTTTGCTAGAAAATGCAAGAAATTTAACAAAGTTTGAAATGCTTAAGGCCACCAAAGCTAATGTAGATAATGAAGATCACAAGGGTAGAAAATTGTCAATGAACGTCACCTCCCATCAACAGCTAAATCCTTAAGAGTGGAAGAGTGGCAAGTCTCGAAACTATTAAAATTGAAGATACAGAAATAAAACAAACTCAACATCAATCCAATGGACGAAATACGGAGTTGATCTAGTGATCAGCAAATGTATCTGTCTTTGTGATTGCATTAACTATAGTATAGCGAGCCTATGTATAGACAGGTCCCTCCAAAATGGTGTGAGCACAGACCAGTCCAAGGAAACCCAATAACTGAATATTGAGTGGTTTAAGTCAATAAAGCATAGCACTAGTATTTGCATGCAAAATGGAATATAATGAAGTGGGTGATCTAAAGCAATCAAACCTCATTAACCTAAACATTCTGTTACACCTACCTACCTTTGCCTTTCTTCATGCTTTCTTGAAGCAGAGAGGGAGACAGTTTTTTTCATGTACGCCTTTTGATGTTATCTACATCAGTTACTAGTATATTATGCCATTCAATTAATATCACATAAGATATCTATGTAACTGGTGCAAATTTCTAGTGTCTTTTGCCCACAAACTACACTCGTCCTGAAAAGAATCTTAAAAACCCTAACATCCCTTCATTTTCCTGGTTGTGTAGTAGGGATAGGATATGAAAACGTATTCTTTCTTCACTCAATATCACACCTAGCTAATTTCAACACTAAGCTCTCTAGTTGATGAATAAAGGGAACAAAAACATAACTAATTTATGTTCATTCACATAGTTTGCTTGATATGTAGTGCGTTTGAAAGAACTGTCCGTGCCCTACGGGCACGGATTACACCCTCGTTCCATTATGTTATGGACAACATTGAAGTCAATTTTCAAAAAGGGAAGAACAATGAAGTGTGCTAAGTATTTTATGGTACGTTTGAAAAAAAAGAAACAAAGGAACGTGCGCGAAAGATTTCCTCTCAAGCAAATATATATGTTTGCTTACAACCACTATTATAC
The DNA here is from genome assembly GCA_002897215.1 of Eschscholzia californica subsp. californica. Taxonomy (NCBI): domain Eukaryota; kingdom Viridiplantae; phylum Streptophyta; class Magnoliopsida; order Ranunculales; family Papaveraceae; genus Eschscholzia; species Eschscholzia californica. The sequence continues at coordinate 185,445 of BEHA01001410.1, read as the reverse complement.
TACTCATGATACTAAAGAAGTCCTAGTCTTAGGATATTCTATAGTCTACTCACACCAAAGTGGTTATAAAATCATGTCAGTCGATCAATAGTTGAAATCTTGGAAATGCAAAGCTCAAAACAATTGCTTTCATGGGAGTAAAAGTTACATACCACGAGAAACTTTTTATGTTGACATTGAGGAACTAGAATGCAGCAGCCAGAATAACAATCGTAAATAATAAATATGCCTTTCCTTGACTTCAACAACTCTCAATCTTAAGCTATTATTGCCACGTTACTTAACAAGTATACAACTTCCCCAAGCCAGCCAGTAAACATATTGCTCTAAGCTAAGCTAATTTTTGCAAATTTTCCGTAGTTTCCTTCACTATTAGCTCAACTTTCAATTTTTTCTCATCCTTGTCGTGAATCTCATCATCTGTCGGAAACCAAGAAGCTGTTGTACCTGGATCCTGGTTCTGAAGACTCAAATCTGAAGGCATATGCAATGATTTCTTTGCAGGCCCAAGTTTAAAATGCACATGAGGCCTCTTTAGTGGAAGAACTTGTCTATCAAAATCACCCGAAACACAAACCCTCTCCCTTGATGCTTCAATAGCTGGAGGAATAAGACCCAACATCAAGTCCCCATTTTTATCTGTAACTCTTAAATTTGGAGCCTTATCTGGTAAAGCAACAGAAGGAACATCCTTCTCATCTGATTGAATGGGTAGAGCAAGAAAAGGATTACTCTCTGCTGCACGTTTCGCTTTAGTAGCATCTCCATGTTCTGCCAAGGTGTTTGCAGCTGACCCATTACATGCCAATCTCTGCTGCAAATTTGATAAAGACCATTGTGCCTTTCTATTATGCCTCGTATCTTCAACTCTATCTACACGACTCTCGTTGCCTCTCTCATTCGGAAGAGGGGCATTATTGTAAGTGCTTGGGTCAGGGAATGCAGGTAACCAATTCGGAATATTTTCTCCAATAGGTGTCTGACCAATGTGCAGAAAACTTGGTGTTGGTTTTCGACATTTTATTACGGGAAAATAAGGAACTGGCCGAATAAGAGGAATTTCATCTGTATAATTGACAAACTGAATGACTTCTTTTACTATGCCAGAACTCGTGGAACATCTAGTTACATCTGATGCACCAGGAAAACCATGAGCTGATCCCAAATCTTCTAATCCTTGAATAATATCAAATACATTGGTTTCTGTTCTACCGGCTAAATTAGCAAAAGAATGAGATTTATTACCTAATTCGCGAAGGTAACGGATAGCAATATCAGAGAGAGCTTCTAAAGCAGACTGCTGAAAATTCTGAAATCCAGCAGCTTCGCATATTTGAGCAACTGCGATTCTCACAATTGCTAAACCAAATTGATCGCCTCCTCCTTTTGATTTCTTATTTGTATCATGTTCCTTGTCATTCCCACTCTCCCCACATCCATTGATCATTTTCAAAACTTCTCATATCAAGTCAGAAGAACTAGGGTTTCCAAAAACTCTATCTTTCTACATAAGGGTTCCATCTAGAACCGCATTATTCGTCAAAGGGAGGTTTTACCTATGCAGCTAGGGAGTTCTAGGATTGATCCTCCAAATTTTAACAGAGATTAAATAACAACCGAAATTAGACAAAAAAAAAAAATGAAAGCTTGATTATTTCTACCAAGATGAAGCAAAAAAACTAACTCCAAAGAATGAACAACGATAAAACAAGAACCTTTTAATATGTATGGAACTGGGGATTTCGTGAAAGACTCGCCGGTTATTAAAGGAGCGGACAAGTGATATCGGAAGAACAAGAAGAGTATGGGTATCCTCGAGCAGAAATTTCTAGGGTTTATGAAGTTGACGGAGTCGGAAAGTGATTTTAACTAGAACAAATTGGACAGAATCTAGGGTTTCGCGTTATGGAGGAGCAGCTGGAAGTTTAAATCCCCAAAGAATCCTACGACTTGGGGAGACGGAAGTGGAGATTGGTAGGGTTTTCCCGAACTTTGTAGAATTGCTATTTGATTCTCTTTTGGGGAGGAAACTGGACTGTTTGATCTCATGGACATTTAAACGTCCACGAATATCTAGGGCATTCTTCGGCTGGTGATTTTTTGTCATAGATGAAATTAACCTTTAAAAATAGGCAGCATTGCTTTTAACTAAACTTGGTCATAAGAAATTGACAAAGTCGAACTTGCAAAATACATTGCCTATAAAATTACTCATATATTTTAACCTATAGTATATCAATGGTTTGCTGTGGCTGAGTTAATAAATATATTCTTTCTATAAATTTTAAGAGAGAAAAATTTATGGTCAAAATTTATTCTCAATATTTATTTTCAAAGTTTAAAGTTATCAGGACTAACGTACCAAATCAGTCTTTCTTGTCCTAAAAATGAGATTCCCTTCTCTCTCTATGCTCTTACAATATTTCTATCTCTACAAATTGTTTTGTCTTGAAAATCATTATCAAAATTATATATATGGTGATTAAATTTTGTATCTTCTTAAAACATTTATTTAATTCTAACAACATACTTAATTGTAACACATTTTATCACTTTTTTCGAAGAAAAAAAGTTGAATTTCGATCACAACAGTCTTGTTTTCACAAAAAACATAATATAAACAGATATTTATTTTGCTGACATTTTCAGGATTTTTCTAACATTTTATTGATTTTATTCGTATAATATGCGTGACATATGTTCTGAATTAGTTAGAATATGCGGATAAAAGTTTGATTATTTATCTAGCATCTTATTGATTCCAACGACATTCTAAGATACAACATAATTTAAAAAAAAAATTGTAGCATTTTATTGATTTTAAACAAACAATTATATACTTACACTCAAAAATACTTCTGAGTTTTTCAAACAACTTAGGTGACAAATCGATGTAACAACAACATAATAATGTATCATATGTTTTCTGACTTACTTACATTATGTTAACCAAATTTTAACATTTCTTTAGCATTTTCTTCATTATCCTGTATTACTTAAATTATGAGAAAACATTTGAAATATTTTTCTAGTATTTTCTTTATTCTTATTACACGCAATGTTTTTACATTTTTATGGGCAGTTATTCAATCATTGAATAAATTTCAGTGATACAAATTCTTATGGTTGTTACCTTAAATGGAAAATAACTAAGGCGGATGCATGAGGTCCAATGTTCGTCCACACCGGTCAAGAGTTTGAGGGTGGGGTTTAAGACTTCCGAAATGCTCCTGGTCATTACTCTATCAATACTAAAAAAACTAAATTTTTTATAAAGAATGATCGATATAGGGTGATTCTTGGCTGCAATGGAGATGAGTGTCCTTTCAATACTATTTTAGCATTTTATTGATCCTAACAATATAATATGCGTTGTTAAGTTTTTTGCATAAATTTTCTTGCAACATTTCTTTTATTTTTGCATAAATTTTGGTAACTCTACCAACATCTTCAAAACTCTAAAACATCTATCATATTTTTACAAACACAAATAAGTTGGATTTAACTGCAATGGAAGTATATAGATTTCCCACAAACTTTTACAGTTAATTCTTTTCGATCGATGCTTTCATATCATTCAATGTTTATTTGTTATGTAAATGCACATGTTACCCGATCATAGATGTTAGTGAACAAAATTCTATGTTTTCTTATATGAAATGGGGAATAACTAAGAAAGAGTCATGTGATCTCATTTCACCTATGTAGGCCAAACATTATATGGATATACTCAAAGCTAGTTAACTGCAGTTTTCAATTGAAGCCTAACCATCGAAAACCAATGAACTACAACAGAGTAAGCCTAACCATCGAGATCCCTGGAAAGGAGAAACTAAATAAATTATATCTTTCAATTGAAGAAGACCACCTGGTGAAGAAAGAAAAACAAACTGAAAGAGAGAAGCTCAATCAGAAAACAAAAGAACCCAGTCCTCAAAGAACACCACAAGTGCAAGTTCCTGAAAATGTATTCAATGTACTCACCCTTTATATATTTGCATAACTAACAGTCTCATAGACAAAAGTAAGGAAGTAACTTACATGGAAAAATGGAGGAAAAATTCTGCGAGATTTATGAAAAATCAGAAACTCCTATGAGAAAACCAAATGAAATCTCCTTTAAGTAAGTAAAATTCGAAGATTCCTGAGAAATCAATTGAATTTTGCATGCTTCCGTTTTTGTTTCTGTAACAAAAGGATAGAACTCCGTAGAGAAAACTCTCTTCAAAGAAAATGTCTCCTCTGAACTCCAGTGTCCTTAAATAAACCATCAAATAACACAAAAAAGACGGCGAAGTAAGGGAATCAAGTATTTTAAAATATGGCAAGCTGGAACCAAAAGAATTTTAATGGTAATATCTTCCCAAGGGAAATGAGATGAACACAAACAGTTGGTTATGGATATCACAATTCTGAAAGTATAACATGGACAAAATGTTGTGTGGACTGCTCCAGCTCTTATTTCGGATCAGATTATGGCTTGGTCGAACACTGAAGGAAAGAAGCAACTTATCAATCTTATTCCGAAAGCTATTATCTGGGCAACGTGGAAGGCGAGAAACGAAATAGTCCTTCTAGACAAAATTAGAACAACAGAACATATCGTTTTCTCTTCTAAATGTCTCATCTTCCATTGGAGCAGATCTTTTGTCGACTTAGTCGAAAATTGGGAGCCATTTATGTTCTCTATGTAATTTCTAGCTGTTTTTGTTCTCTTTTTTGCCCCTTGGGGCTCTTGTATCTCCTTTTCCCCTCGGTTCTAATTCAATCAAATTATTCAAAAAAAAAAACATGGGCCAAATGTCATTGGCCGAAATAGATAAAGTGATAAACCCTCGTAGAGAAGGATAAACAAACAATAGGAAAGAATAATGTAATACAACCTATGTGAAATTGGAAACCACTCATGAGTGCAAACCAAATCAGATCTCCTTGGAGTAAGGCCAGTTCAAAGTTGGCTATGAAAATCACAGGAGCAAGTTATTCCTCTACAGAAAAATGTCTAGCTAATAAATTTTTTTTAGTTTTCTAGCTACAAAATTTCAGCCATACAAAATACTGGCCTTTCTTGGGCAGTTGACTCCTTCCCTAGGTTAACTTGTCTCAGCCCAAGTGCATACATGTTTTCTTGAGGCCATATATGAAAATGCCCCAAATTTGATACTTATGCCACATTATCAAACAACAACCGAACTTGTATTGTCTATAAACAACCTTTTATACCATAAATCCTTATAAATAGTCAAGGATTCAACAATATCCAAGTTAACATACAAACATATCAATCAACCAACCAACAAAACCAACCATTACTTCTTTCTCACTGACAAGATCGAACTAAACGACATCACTGCCTATAAATAAAAGAATATTACATGCAAACACTCTTTTTGTTGCTGCCATCATGAAAATACAACGCCGAAATCTCACATGTCTATAGAGCAAACAACCAAATAAAAGTACATCCAGGGTAAGGCAGCAGCAACTATCTTTCCTCATCAAACACCTAGATATAGCAACCCGATGCCATATTGTTCTCTAAAGTTGCACACATTTTTTCTCGATCAAGATAAAGTCACCAAGAGGACGAATGAAAACAAACGGGTAGAAGTACTGAACATGTAAATCAGTCAATCAACCAATAAATTACTAATTTCTCGATCTAAACATTTCCGGCACTCAGAATAGTTCGACTTTCTTTTTCTGCATGTCCTGCTTCCATCTCGGTTGTTTATAGAATGCCTCTTTCGTCATCCCAAGTACCGTCTGGAACTCCTCATCAGACAAATAAGCCTGCAAAATTAAGAACAGAAAAGGAAAAGGAAGAAACCGATTAAACTTATCATAGGCTACCATCTAGTGCATTAGCTTGATAAAAGCAAGTGTTAAAACAAAAAAGCGAAAAAGAAATGTTGACGTAAAGATAACAGAAAATTATTATGACGTAATTGTGAAAATTAAGCATTTTTAGCACATTTTCAAGTATCTGGGACGAAACACACATACCTCTCTCTGTTTGAAGTCAATTCCTCTAGCTGGGTTGGCTGATTTAGTCCTTAATTGATCATAACTGAATGGACCACTTCCGCTTCCATTTTCATCTGCCTGCGACTCTTGCTTCACCACATTTACTTCTGAGTCTTCTTCATTGCTTTCCGACATTGAACCTACTTCTACTGCGTCTGTTTCTTTTACTTCTTGCCAATCTACTTTAGAAACAGTATTCTCACTCTTCGGTCCATCTGCAAATACATAAAGATACAAGACTTTGTAAACTTAAAAAGTGTATTTAGTATACAAAATAGAGTAAGTTCTGATTCTACGCGAACATGTGTGAAAAAACTGAATTGAACTAGAGTGACAAATTCTTGGCTGGTTTGAACTCTCTATCGAATGTCAGCCAAGAACTTTAAGAGATCACATCTTTCAATTGAAAAAAAACGAACTTTAAGAGATCGAACATCCACTTCATAGATAGTTTTCCTTTTTGGTTGGTGACAAGGAAATCATACAGATACTATTTTACAGACTCGTCTAAAACTTCTAACAAATAACTGACTGTAGTATCTTTTTTTAATACGTGAAGAATCTGATTTTTATGTCTGCCTTACCAGAATTGCTTGGTTCGGTGGTAGGACTTCTACTTGTTTTGGATGGTGAGGCATCAGACTGCTTCTTCTGTTCAGCAGTAAGAACTGTTGAGAGAGCCGCAATAGCGGCTGCTCTTTGTGATCCTCGGCTCGAAGAGGATGGCTTCGTAGCTGGAGCAGATTTGGACCCAGATGAGGGATTAAATGCAGAAGACAAGGCAGCTAAAGCTGAAGCTCTTTGAGTTTGTCCGCCATTTCTTGAACCATTAGATTTGGTCTGGCTCTGCAGTGACCAAGTAACAGTAAATAAAAATAAGCAAGCCCTCAAATTTCTTAAAATCCATTCTTATTGGGTTCACGTGATATTTTATGGTCAAAAAATAAAAGAAGAAATGTCATATAATTCGTTTGTTGAACCATTAGATTCAGATTATTCAGAATTTTAGAAAAATAAACACAACCTACATAACCAGTCTAAATCTTCATAGTCGATTCATCATCCCGTATGTAATCTTATGATTCCTCTAATGCCCCAAAAACTAATATTGGCGAGTTCAGTAACATAGATAAGGTGAGTTCAGAAATGGCAAAAACCAGGATATGACTTTACACATTAACTTTCTCCTTACCTTATTTATTAGATCATGCATATTTACTTACAAAGTATGGACCATTGCTAAACCTAGAGCTGTATAATACTACACACAACATGTACATACAAAATCTCATATTACACCAACAGAAGACACATCGAATATAAGAGTGTCCAACACGTCTATCAAATAATGAATAACCATGTGATGCAGCTATATTTTTATACCATGTTATGTTCTGGCAGTTGAATAATGTCATAGAAGAAGGATTTACCCGTGAGGCATGTGATGATCCAAATAGCCAAGCCAGTTTCTTTTCAAATGAATTTCCGTGAACCTGCAGTTTCATGGGAAAGGATTTTTAAAGAGAATACAAACAACGAAATGTTAGTGAAATGCGATGGTGACAACAGTTGGTGCAAACCCCAATAACACAACAATTCTGAGATAGATCTTGGGGTTTCTATCCTCTATTTTCCTTTAGCTTTGCCTTTTAATGCATGAGCCGACTTTCTTTTTCAGTTAGTTCGGGCAAAGATGTAGAGAACACTGATGAGAAAAGGCTTGAGATTAACAAATAGAGAATTTTGCACATCTTAAACCTACAGTTGCTTTCGACGAATCCCATGAGAAGTATGTTGTGAAGAAGCATGGCTCATTCCCTTCTGTGACCTTGTATACTGTTACATCAGGAGACAACCCGTCCAGAGATACTGCCAGCTCTATATACATCTGAAACATTTAGATTCTACATGAGGTACATAACAGCAGTGATGTGACTAGCAAATCTTACTGCAAAGCAATAATACCTGCCCAATCTCAAATGCCTTTTGCTTTTCTTTGGAGTCGGCAGACTGACCAACCCAAACGAAAACCTCAGCATGTGTGTCTAGTATCAAGATATCCTCAGTCAACAGATCATCTTGAGAAAAGTTGTAAACTTCGGATACCTGCTTGAGGCAGAAAATGCATTAAGGATCAAGTCCAAAAGCACCTAAATTATAAGCATATGAAAGTTATACTTCAATACAAAATGCAAGGCGCACCTCAAACTTTTCTGTGAAGATCGAATCACCATGGAAGGAAGAAAAGCATTGCAGTGTAAAAAATAATCAGTTTCTTCCAGCGGATCCAATATATCGACTTAACAAAATATAGACATCCAAACTGCTTGTAGATTTGTCATGAGAAGACTACCAACCTTTATTGAATGAAAATGTGTATAGATGAGGATCTCTGACAATCTCTTGTGATTCATTTTTGCTTGTGTAACTTTGCTTCCCTCCTAATGCAGACCAGAATGCTGAGCTTTCAGTTCCCTCCTTTGTATGTTTTAAAGCAGCACCTGGCTGATTATCCCAAAATATTGAATTTATGATTAATTAAACATGACAAACTAGCTAAACTTATCAAAATTTACTGTGTGGTATTTCAAAGATCCTAAATCTTATAGCCACAGCCCACACCCTTTTAGATGTGAAGTATCTCTTTATGAGACTTGCTTTCCTTTCTTCATAGCTTATTATCAGAAAAAAAATGGGAATAAAGTAGACACCTAGTAAAGCATTGAAAATTGAGTAGCTGCATTTCTAAAAAAAACGAAGCAATTTGTCTATGACGTCAAAATGTACGAGCAGATGACAACTCCAGAAGACATCACGAGTCATGACAAACTTCAGTACGTTTAATATTTTCTATAGTTTTAAGGATTAAGCTCCTGATTTGGATGATTATCAACACAAACTATTAATTACTCTTCAAAAGTTTGCTTAGCGTTCCAATAGTAGTCCAAAAAAACATAGTGAATTTCACGAGATACTGTTGCGAAGCAAATTTAGCTAAGTGAAATACAATTTCTGAACACTTAGCATTTAAATTTGGATCCTAATACCCTGGAAGAAAGTATTTAAAAATGGTAAAACGTAGCAAAGCTTCACCAGCAATAAGACCTGAGTTGTATGACGAAGTGCAATACAAGATAAAAGAAGAAAAATCACAATCACAAACAGAAAGATATAAAGGGCATACCTTCAGGAACTCTGCAACTTTTGCAGCTAATTGCTGCTGCTCGAAGGTACTCTGATTTCCATGCCACGTGAACATCAAAGACCCAGATTGTAATAGAAAACAGTCATCAGAGCTCAAGGATGTAGCCACCTGGACGAATGTAACAGTAACTATTAAATAAGTTAAGGAACCAGGGTCAGAATGACTTTGTTTCAATGAGTGATAATCCAGAAGAAAATACATACACAAAGTTTTGATTGGCAGATAAGTCATTTTATAAGAAAGTTGCAGTTTGCAACGGTCATAGGTATCATAACAGTCCGCAGAATGGAGCCTACATCACTGTTTTCGGTCTAAGTGCTTTATTGTTTGCTAAGATTTTACCTTGAAGACTGAACGTTTCTACATAACACACATAACCGGAAAATTATATTTTGCGATTTAGCAACTGATGTGTATGCATGTGTCAGGAGGCGCAAGACATTCATCGTGACATTCACCACATTGTATTGTGGTTAATTGTGATTGAACATAATATCAATCAGCTTTTCCTATCCTTCCCTACACGGATTGAATACAACTATAAACAGAATGACCCCCCTTTATGATATATGAAAGGTTAACATGTAGAGGTTTCACATCCTTCGTTCATTTAGGAGATAATAGAACTATAAACATAAATATAATTAGACAAGTTTCTATAAGTTTCCCTACCATATTTGAAACTAGTGAATTTAGAACAAAACAGCACTTTCCTCCTAAGCATATCGATGGTTAAGAGTACACCTTACTGAAATGTCACTAAAAATTTCTACGACTACCAAAATAGACTACCAAATAATTGGTTCTGTAAGAATACGGTGATGATTTTATGTTAATAGATGGACAACTGAAACATGTGCCTAGACCACATCAGAACTATTTAGATTATGTCTTGCACGTATAAATTATATTTATATAATTCATGCAAAAGCAACCAATAATGCCATAAAAACAGTATCAACGTTCATACCGCATCAACTTGCACAGTTTTATTGTTATGAATAGATGTTCCAGAAATCCGAATGAGTGCAACACCATCAGCAGTATAGCTTTCATCATTTACACCTTTGTTTTCTATAAACTTTCTATAACCTGAGCTTATCCCACCCTACATATAATGATATAAGTACAATCCAAAAAATACAAAATCTCTCAGTTTGAATACTTAAGAGGCTAACCAGTAATACTCGTTAACATTTAACAAAGAAAAGGTCAGTTTTTCTCGTTATGTGTAGTATGTACCTTAAGGACAACCATTGGCTGAAACAATGCAATGAACTGTGGTGGTTCTTTTCCTTGAAAGATGCGACCCTGTAAGAGACCCTCATAAACCCCAGTGCTAAAGAAGGCATTCCAGACTCTTAAAATGTGAATTGACATATACCTGAACTGGTCTTCCTTTAAATGAATTGGACATTGTAGTGGCCAATCGAGCAGCCATCATTTGGTCGTCCTGAATTAATGTGACAAAACCGATTTATTTGTTATTTTGAAGCAACTTATAATAACTAATTTGTCCCAACTATTCATACACAGAATCTGCTACAGTCAACCAATTATTGAGCAATGACAAGTGACAACTCTAGTTAACAAAAAATAAAAGCTTAATGGGTATGCCTCTCAACATGATTCTTCTTAGTATCCTGTAAGTTTAAGTTATATGTTACCTGAACACTATCCTTCCCTATCCAACATGACAGGAAGTAGTCCTCTTTCTTATCACCTGCATGGTATGTATAAAGAACAATGTAGCAATCCCCGCTGTAGAATCTACCAATCTCCTCCTTAGGAACTGGAGTCTTGGCACTTCCATTAATGCGCCATACCTGAAAAATGGAGTAAAAAAATATGCATACAACTTTCAAAATTATTCAAAAGCTTCTTTGAAAGAAAAACATGTGGACATAACAATGGGTAGGAACCTCAATTTTCCCCCCACTTTCAAGCAAAGGTGGAACTTCTTCGTTTGTAGGACCCTGTTTTGTAGCTCCTTTGGCACCAACTCCCTGCTGCTTCAGCAAAGCTAAAAGAAGCCCAAAATGTCTCGGTGTTAAAACTTCAAAGCACTTCTCCTCAAAATTTTGATTTATTGACAACTTATTGACTGAGAGAAGCGATTAATACCTGCTACTTTTCCTCTTCCATCCTCTGTACCAGAAGTTACTGTGCCTGTAGGCCATGACTCGAAATTGGACTTGAATGCATGTGTCTCATACCCTTGAATAACTCGAGTTATGCGAGTTGATCCTGGTCTGTTTTGGCCAGCAATAAATTCCTAACATAAAAAATACAGCGATAAGAGTCTGAATCCCTCACCACGTGATATGCATATGACAGCAACGCTCACCTCAGCAACCTTGCTTGCAGCTTTTCTATCGTCCACTTGTGTAATCCGACCAAACCAAACAAACACCTCAGCACCACAATCCAGTAAATAGCATTTGTTGTTCTCCAACATGCCTTTAGATAATGCATCTTCTACCAGTGCCACTTGACCTTCATTAATGCTACAGAAACCATTTATGCAAGTTAGCCCGTAGTGTTGAACAAATTATAAAATTCACTTAATAAAAAGATTTTGCTATGAACTCCCCAAGCGAACTCTAAGTCAAAAGTTAGGTCCAAGACCATACAGTAAAGAACCATTTGTTTTCTATTATGCATATAGGGATCAGGAAATAATAACATGGTTATTTTGAGTTTAATTATAACACGGTTGCGTTGAAATGTTCGACAGCCCTATACACATCTGTGCTACATCTTATGAGAATGATATCAACAAAGAAACATGCTCGTCATTCTACACCCACTAACTCTGTCAAGTCATTGGTTGAAAACTTTTAAACAAACGGCTCAGCATGCATTGAATCCTGAATCTAATATTCACAATACAACACTCTTTTTACATCAAGAAGGCAATCGAGCCGAGTCCTTCCGGTAAGTTTTCAAAGTTGTTCTTTTCATTATTGACCTAGCAAGAAATTTCTTCGTAACAAAATGAGTATCTTAGTTACAACTATTACAGACAAAGAATATATTAGCTAACTCTCTACCTAACAAGACAATGCAGCCACATAGCATGTAAGTCAGACCTAAACATTGAGTGACTTCATCTGTCAATGTATACTTATAATTATATGGCCAACACTGATATATTTAGATGTCAAATACTTCACTCGCTATCAATAATACAAATGTGAAAGAAGACATATACATTGTTCTGATAACACGTTAGGTGTAGAAAAAACCATCCTTTTAGTGGTTCATCAGAAGTACTGGACTCGTTATGACATTACTGCTTAACAGAAAAGTGATCTAACTCCTTACAATTTCAAAGAACTTGATCCAATAATAATGACATAACTGAACAAACTTCCAGGTGAAAGGCCATTTTACACTCTCCACGAACAAAGTAACTAAATCTTAAAACATACCTAAAAAGTTTTCCAGGAGTTCTCTCCAGAGTGACATCGTCATCACTTGCAACCTTTTTACCAATCGGTGCAAAACCTCCAAATGTGACCCAGAATTCACCCGAGTCTGACTCAGTTTGTAGCTTGCCATCATCTAGACAAGGATTAACATCTTGTTTTTACATATGAAACAACACTAGCAAAATAAAATACAAAAATAGACAGCAAAAATAAGCCTTCTAAGATACATATTCTTTTAGGTTTTTTCTGGTTTGCCATGAAGTGGGTGCAAAAGTGAATGCAATTAAAAGATACAGTTTTCGTTGTCTAAGGTTGCTAAACTTTTCAGCTACACAGAAGTTTTTCAAATATGCTTCTGAACAGAACTCCAGTATACGAAATGATGAAAAGGGAGTTAAACTCCAGTCTCCTTGAGTTAGAGGAACAACAAGAAAGAGCAACTTTATGAAAATCCCCAGATCTATTCTATGTCGACCCACCTGGAGAAACATTCTTGAATGCACAGGCTCACGTCTTACGAAAAAAATGAAGCCTTTGCTCGTAATGATGAAGTAAGATACATATGGAGATGGAGCCACAAAAACAGCAGCAACTCCAAAAATTTGAAAGGAAAATTTACCAATAATTGCAACTGCACACATTCCACCGTGGTACTTCTCCTTGAAATGCTGAATTACTTCTAAAGCTTTCCCTCTTTCTTGAATATTGGAGTTTGCACCATTAAACTGATAAATCTTATTCTCCGTATCTAGGATAAACACATCATCGTGATTCAATGAAGAGCGAGCGAAGGGAACCTGCATAATTACAGATACACATTCATACAATAGTTGGCACACGCCACTTTCAATTGTAAAACATTTTATATAAATTTGCGAAGCTAAAGATCTCTTACCTGCTTCAGTCTGACCACTCTTTTTCCTTTGCAAACATAAAGTCGTGTTTCAAACTTTTCTTCTTCAGGTTTCTTGAATCCTGAAGCAACACCGCCCTCCAACGGAATAATGCATGGCCTAAAGTATGACAAGAACTTGTCAGACTCATGGCCTTGAAGCTCTCTGTGCTGCACTGCACGCCCTCCAAGGACTGCATCAAGCTCAATTGTCTTGATTGCTGCTGTTCCAGCTTCATCCTGGAATCAGATGTCACAAATCAAGAAAGGGCAAATATGAGTGCAGGGACTAACTTTGTTGGGCATAAGATGGTAGGAGAAGCACACCTGACTGGTTTCTTTTCCCATCCAATAATGAATATCAAATAGATAAGCACCTCCCCTGCTGGTAGAAGTCTGCAGATGATATGTGTTTTACAGTAATAAGAAAACTTATATTACATAGAAAATCTCTATAACGAGCTCATAAAGAAACTGCAGGGGACAACTAAACCTTTAATGAAAAACATATGATAGTGAGCTATAAAATTGGAACTCAAACAAAAGAGTGCTGTAATCAACTTAAATTATGTGTGATAGTCGATAACATCAGTCCCATAAGTGACAGCTGAGAGCAATTGACACAATCACGATTATGATCCCAAGGCATCAAATAATATGGAGGTTCATTTGCAACTCTTAGAGGCATACTACCTATTATCAGTGTATTGAATAAGATTCTATGCAAAAGGTAGCTATTGTATCGAGCTCCACTAAGCAAGTATTGCAAGTCCCACCACATGGCACCCTATCTAGACTTCTAGAAATTTTCGATGCCCTTATCAATTCTCAACTTTCTATAATTTTTTAAATCCATTGTTTTCAATTTGGCTATTGCATCAGCCTACGACATTAAATAACTGACAATCTCAAATGGCAGGCTTCAGGCGCTGCACATCCATGCTCGTGCCTTAACATTCTCATCTAGGATGTAGTGTATTATCCAGTAAGACGTACAAATGCCTGAAGTGCGTATTCAGCTTAGTGAAACAAGAGGAAAGATGTCTCACCAAATATACCTATTGGAGTTAAAAAAAAAAAGATGCATATGCCATGACAGCATTATAATTATGATTACCAATACTCAGTCAATATACCAAAATGACAAGATAATGATTCCCTGAGAAAGAAAAATAAGAATAACGAAACCCGGTAGAGAAACTTGAATGCGAAACTAAATATTCAAGTACCTGCAACACAATGTATGAATCCCCTGTGTAAAATTTACCATGTTCAGACTTCGGCAAAGGAACTGGCTCAAAGTTCTCGATCCTCCATATTTCAGTCCCTCTATAAAAAGTTAAGCACAAACAGGCAACTAACAGATTAAAAGCTCAACAAAATGAAAATCAAACCACAAACATAGGGAACTTCCTGCTGTTTATTCTTAAAGAAGGGTACCACAATATAAATCATTAAGTCAGAAAGAAAAAGAATTCAAATCTTTGGCATTTTTTCCTTGAAAAAGATTCCAATCAAAGAAAGAAAAAGAAACGCAACAAGAGACCACCGCGATTTCATTTATAAGAAAGCAAAGCAGAAATGCTCAGCAGAAGGAAACGTAACCCCCACATATATACTACATCTTTCTTGGAAAGGATACAGTTTCTGACCCGCTCCCTGAAATGCAGGATCGAGAGATTTCGTAGAGCTAGCCATTCTGTAGCAACCTTCTAATCAATTCCTTACAATATAAAAATTTGAATCTGGACCTGCTGTCTTATATCAATAAAAGATCAACAATAATAAGAAAAGAAATGTTAGACAAATAGAAAGAGCATAAATTTGATAACATTAAATCATGTGACACCAATAAAAACAATAATGAAGTAAGCGCGCCAATAGTCTAAAGACTTTAAGCAACAGCAGGAAACAAATTAACCATCAAGCTCTCTTAAAATTCTAGTTAACACAATTAGTCCTCAATCCCGAACCCTAACAGTCTAAAGACTTTAAGCAAAATATATCAACCCGCCCCCTTGTCAAATACAGAAATGTTCAATCTATATATCTAATACCAAAATGGTCTCATATCATGTTCCCAAATTACATAAGCAATATCACTTCTGATTTCACTAAAAACATAAAGAAAAACTCTTACAGGGATAAGAAGAGATCGAAATCTTTTAGAGAGAGAGAGAGAGAGATCAGGATCTAACAAAGAAGAGAAAAGAGACTTACAGTTCGTTGAAGCTATGTAAAAGAAAAGCTAGGGCTTATCCTAATTATCCGGAACAAGAGAGGTTTTAGTTGATTTTCAGGGTTTTACAAAGTATAACAGTCAATCAAATTCAAACATAACAATTAATATGAAAAAAAAGTAACGTAAACACATAATAGAATTCCAGTAAGGAAATTGATCAATTAGAAGCAAAGATCAAGCATCGAAATTAAGCCAAAATGATTAATTATCACAACAACAAAAAAAATGAAAATTGCAGAAGAGATAAAGATAGAAAATCAAGTAAAATTGAAGAATAAAGTAATCAAAATTACCTGATTACAATCTTCAGTATTAGGTGTGAGGAAGAGAAGATGATGAAAGTGAGTGATAGCTGCTGATTGAGATAGAGAGAGAGAGAGAGAGAGATCTTAATGAGGAAGATGGAGAAGGGAAAGCCTGTTAGAGCTGGCAAAAGTGTACAAAGTGAGAGAGAAAAATATGCTTTTTCTCTTTCGCTCTCTACTTTCTCTCTCTACAAAAATCGAGTTTTATTCTCTTGTGATTGGATGATTTATGAGAATTTGGGTACAAAAGAACAGAAATATCTTCTTCGGACAAGAAATGACGGTCGAACCGGCCACCCGCTACTTCTACCAAAAAAAATAGATTGGAAGATTACTTATGGCCGCCAACCCTTTTTTTTTTGCAAAAATGAGTGAAGGGTCCAAAAAGTAACTCCCCATTATAGATAAGAACCAGGGCAGATAGAAAATATGGATGGGGTCCAATGGGTCAGTGAGTGGTGGGCCCGAATTTAAAAGGTGCAACAAAAACTGTGTCATATTTTTTAAATACCCTCACTGTCCTCCTTACCCTAATTTCACGGTTATATTCCCATTTGCCCTTATCTCTCTACAAATTTTCAACTTTTTCATCTCTGCAACATGATTCTTTTTTTTTTCTCTCTCTATATTTCTCATCCTCAACAACCACCACATGAGATTCATTATACAAGAAAGACAACACAAGTTGAAGAAATGAAGAAGAAGACGTATTTGCCATACAGACGGGGACTATTAGGTTATTTAGGGTTCAGTTCAAAGAGTTATGGCGCCATGAATGGATTCGCTAGAGCTCTTAATCCTGTTTCTTCTAGGTAAAAACCCTAAACCCTAAAAAGATTTGTACAAGTTGGAATGTTTCTTTTTCAATTTTGGTTGAAGATGTTGTAATTGTCACACCACTTTTTAATATCTTCTGAAATTTTTTTTTCTCTCTCTCTAACCATTGTAGTTTCTTTTCCATTCTATTTGTGTATCAAAGAGATTTAGGGGTTCATAATCCACTCTTTTGGATACAGAGTTATCAAATACATAAATTGTTCTATAAACTTTCTCTCATTTGAAAACTCAGATCTGACCCCGTTTTATTTTTTATAACCAAGAGAAAATCAAGATCAGAAGACACTAAGAAGATTCAGAAATTTGTAGAAATCACAGATCTATAGAGAATTCAATACGATGGTGTTTATTGTTCACAAAAATCAAGAAATCAGATTTGCCCCTTCTAGTACAAGAAAATTTGGTGACGGTGGTGTTAGGTTGGTTTCTTTAATATATTTTTGTTAATCTTTGGAGCTGGTGTTTACTGTTTATAAAATCAAGAAATCACGATGATGGTACAAACAAAAAATTGGTTGTATTTTTGTTGGTCTTTGGAGTTGGTTTGATAAACCCTAATTCTATACATGAGAATATACGAGTTTTGTAAGATTTTTTTAGCTTTTACTATGAAGATTTGATAAACATTAAAAGGTAAAGAAATCAGATACGGGTTATCCTTAACTTGATATGTTTTTACTATTTTCGCTTTTTTATTTCACATATTTGTTCTGGGAATATTAAAATGTTGAGTGCATAGAATGGTGCACTGAACATCTCCTGGTTCTCTTAGATATTGTACCAATTTTTGTTATATTTAACCTAATAGATATACATTTACGTGTTGAAATGTATGTACATTCCTCAGTTCCTGCTACATTTTACCGTTTCCAATCCATTCCCACGTTTCGTTGTTATGTGGAAGTTCATTGTACATTTTTTAGTTTCCGTCGCCTTACATTTCTATCTTTTTCCTTATTTTGTGAAGGTTGCAACGTGAAATCTTTTTCTTGAACAGAGATTAATGGATTTTGGAGAAATTTCAAATTTAGGTTTAGAAACAGAGTTTATAATGAAGAATGAAGATTTGATAAACATTTAATAGTGAAGAAATCAGATCTAAAGTTATCTTTAACTTAATCTACTTTGACTATTTTATTTTTTTACAAGAAAATTCCCGGTACACAAGAAAATTCCCGGTACCTAACATCTTAAAGTTTCCTTCAAATATTTTACTAATGTTTAGTACATAACCAAATGGAAAGTACATAAAACAATTCCCGGTACACAAGAAAATTTTCAGTATAAAAGTGTCCCGTACATAACCAAATGGCTAGTACATAGAAAAACTTCCGGTATACAAGAAAATTCCTAGTACAAAAGTGTCCAGCACAAAAAAAATGTATAGTACAAAAAAATGTCTTATAAATTTTCATTGAAAATAATTTACGTTTTGGAAAGAATACCCTATAATTGTCCATCATACAAGGAGAGAATGTTTGAGAGCAGGAAAGAAGTTAAGATTGGAGAGAGAAAATATGTTTAAAGAGAAGAAAAAGTACGGAGAGAATCAAATCAATAGAAAACTACCAAAAAATATGGAAACAACTATGAAAACTACCAAAATGAGGAAAGTATAAATTTAAAGAGTAGAAAATTTGGAGAAAAAAATGAATAGAGAAAGAAATCTGTTGAAATTTGAATGTGAAACAAATAACAAATTTGTTAAGAAAAACCTGGAAAGAGAATATTCAAAAAATCATGTATTTTTAAATCAGATACATAAAACAATTCCTGTACATAAAACAATTCCGGGTACACAAGAAAATTCCCTGTACAAAAGTGCATATTACATAACCAAATGATTAGTACATAAAACAATTCTTAGTACACAAGAAAATTCCTAGTACAAAAGTGTCTAGTACATACCAAATGGCTAACACATAAAATAATTTCCGGTACACAAGACAATTCCTAGTCTCAGTACACAAGACAATTCCTAATACACAAGTGCCTAGTACATAACCAAATAGCTAGTAAATAATACAATTTCCGGTACACAAGAAAATTTCAGTACAAAAGTGTCCATTACACAAAAAAAATGTACAATACAAAACCTCTTATTTCAAAAAAATTTAAAGTATAAAAATCTAAAAAAAAATCCCGGTACATTCATAAATGCACCGTACATTCATAAATGCACCGTACATTCGAAAATGTCCTGCACATTCGCAAATGTCATGTACATTGCAAAATTCCCGATTCATGTTAAGAAGCCAGAGTACAGAAAAAGTTATACTATACATTGTAAATTCGTAAATGTCCAATAAATATCATTTATATTACCACATTTAGATGATTATATCAAATATAATTATTTTATTTATAGTGCATTCGTAAATATCTAGTACATTTCAAAATTCTTGTGCATGTTAATAAAGCAAAGTATGGAAAAAAATTACATTATTCACCGTACATTCGTAAATGTCCAGTAAATATCATTTATACTCCCACATTTAGATAATTATGTGAAAGAAAATTATTTTATTTACAATACATTTCAAAAGTTTCCATACATTTGAAAATTTCCTGTACATTTTCAAATGTCAAGCGAAAGGAAAAAAAAATGGGAAATAAAGAAAAATGGGAAAGAGAAATCTGAAGAGAAAAAAAGGGAAATGATAGAGTGCCCAACAATTTTGCCCATTAAAATGCCCAACTTTCCTTATTTAGAAATAAAAGCGGTCCCCACCGTAGTCAAACTTTGAAAAACCCTTGTCTTTTAGTGATTCCACATCAGCTGGGCAATTTAATGGGCTAAAAACTGGGCACTCTAGCATCTCCCAGAAAAAAATGAGAAAGAAAAAAGAATGGGAGAGAAATTAAGAGTTGAAGAAAGATAGAAAGTAAAAAGAAGCAAGAAAAATATACCACATATAAAGAAAATAGTTAAATAAAGAGATGAAAAATATTTGTAGAAATAGAAAGAAATTAATAACAAAGAAATATATTAGTTAGATTGGAGGGCGAAAAAAACTATAGAGAGAAAATAATTAACGAAGAAAGAAAATAGGAAGAAGAAAAAAATCTGAAAATAATGTTATAAAAAGAATAAAATAATAGAGATAAAAAATTTGAACAAAATTAGAAAAAGTGAAAAGTTGAAAAGGGGAGAATAGGACGTGCTTGAATCTGATTTAAGAGAGAGAAAATGACGTGGCAGGTAAGAAGAGGGTGGGTTGTTGTTTTGGACTGCATTTAAATAGATGGCAAAATTGTAATTTTTACAAAATATCAAGCCTAAAAACGAAAATTCCCACAGTCCCTGTCATTTTGGACCTGCTCCTTATATTTAGGTGGCAGTGGATTTCAGTCCCATTAAAGACTCATTTTTGGATGGTTGGGTCAATCCCTCTTTTTTTTTTTCTTTTCATTTTACACTTTTGGAGTTTTGAATTTATCTATTCTTTCATTCTTCCTAATGACACAAAACCTTTTGATTATGGATCTATGTTTTACCATTTAGGCAAACACTAAAAGGATAAAACAAAATTTCTCACTTAAAAGATTGAAGGAGAGAGAAGCTCTCGCGCGGAATATTTTCACTTTTCAGTTAGTTACGTTCTCCTTCCATTTCGGCAGTTATATAACCAATTTTCTCGTTTTCTTTCCGATTTTGAATCGGTATCTGGCGGTTCTCCGCCGATAAAATAGCCTTATGCTCGATTTGGACTTTGTCAAAGTCTTAAATCCTCTCATTCGTCGCTCTCTAGGGGCTTTAATAGTCGAGATTCAGTCTCCTTTCTTGCGTTTATATTTTTGAAGCATTAACTACTGAAGATCATACCCCACTCACGGTGGATGGAGAGGATGTTGATTCTGGGAAAATAGAAGCCATAAAACAAGGTGTTATTTGGTTTCAAAGCCTCAAAAAGGTTTGATATAGGACAGACTATGTATCGTCTTTCAAGAATCATACATGGTCCAAACAAATTTACTATATCGGAAGTGAAATACAACCTGTTTCTTATCAAATTTCAGACGGCTACCGAATTGGACATCGCTTTGGAAAGTTCACCATGGATTATTCAAGAAGAACTAATCGTTCTTCAACCATGCGAACCAGCAGTATCTCCCAGTGATCACTCTTTTGATTCTGTCTGGTTTTGAGTCCAACTTCATGGCATACCCCCTAGTCATTTAAACAGTATCATAGTCAATCGGCTAGCGGGCTCTTTAGGAACTTATATCCCCACCACACCGGAAGATGTTACCAAATGGAGTCTTTTTTGCCGTGTTCGGGTCAACCTTTGTATTAATCAGGCCTTAAAACCTAGAGTTAATCTTAAACTCTCAAACACCAAATTAGTCTCCATTGAAATTAGAGTTGAAAACTTCCTAGATTCTGTATATATTGCGGCTACATATGGGATAACATGAAATTTTGTCTTTTAGTGACCTTTTAAAACAGAATCTAACAGAATCTACTCGAAATAGGATCCTCAAAGAAATGTCTCCCAAATATCTTGAGACATTTAAGGTTCCTTTTTCCACTAGAAAACCCTTAAAAGAATTAGGATCTTTTGGTTAGGATTTAATTCCTAAATTTAATGATTTTAATATTGAAAGTGATATTGAAAATCTTGTGGAAAAGGTTTGTGCTAAAAATCCTCACATACGCACTAATTATGAAAATCTTATCTCTAGTCTTTGTCAGGCAAAACGAAGTAAAATTCAGACTGATCAAGGAATTACTGCTATGTACTCCAATGATCTCTATAATGAATCTCATGAAACACAAATGGAGAAAGAAAACATTGTTAGCTCCAGTGGATACATAGACGAGGACATGCCATTGGTGGATGTTCGAGTGAGAAAGCAATTCAAAAAGACTACTCGCCACCTATCACAAGGAAAACTTGAAGAAAGGGTCACGACAACCCAAATGCTGAAGGCGCCATGAATGTTTTTGCGTGAAATTGTCGGGGATTAGGTAACTCCCCGACAAAAGATAACTTGTCTCAGTTCCTAGGAGCAATCCGGCCTTCGTTGGCTTTCCTCTCTAAAACTAACTTAATTAATTATAGTCCATTGTCTTTATCTAATAAATATAACCTTTCTTATTATCATTACGTTCAGTTTGCGGGTCGTAGTGGGGGTTACTGTTACACTGGTCTTCTGATCTGGATGTTACAATAAATTCCACTTAAGTAATCTTATTCATATTAATATTATTAGTCTTAATAATCCTAATTCTTGGGACATATTTTGTATATATGGTCCCCCGAGGGTTCAGGACAGACAACCGTTTTGGTCTTCGATTTTAAATAAAATTCGTAATATTGTTAATCCTTACTGTTGCATTGGAGACCTCAATGCGATCTCTGCTAGATCAGAAAAGAATGGAGGATCTTCTAACATTCCTTTTATGTCGCAATTTCAGAATTTTATCCGAGATGCTAATCTTATGGATTTGGGTTTCAATGGACCGGGGTTCACATGAACAAACAGCAAAGCCATCCATCACTTAACAAGCGAATGTCTAGACAGAGTTTTATGCGACGCAAATTGGTTATTAGAATTTCCAGAATCAGAGGTGTTTCATCTTCCGAGATATAACAACGATCATGCTCCTATCTTACTTAAATTCAAAGTGCAAGGCCAAATACTTCACACTATTTTCAAAATGACTGTTTTGGACTAAACACGTGGATTATGAGTCTATATTTAGAACAGAATAGAAAAGAAGTTCGGGTGATCTACTGGAAAAATTGCAAGTTATCAAAAACTCGATTCAATTCTGGAGTAAGAGGGTTTTCGGTCTCAGTAAAAACAGACTATTTAGTCTTCGAAAAAGATTGGTCGATATTCAGGCCCTAAACCCTAGAGCAGAAACTCTTTCTCTTGAAAGTAACATTCAGGAGCAAATCATTTTTTTGGAAGAAATACAACGAACAAAGGCCGAAAAGAGGGCTCGATCTAATTGGGTTAAAAATGGTGATAGAAATACAAAGGCTTTTCACCTGGCTGCGTCTATTAGGAAACAGAAAAACCAGATTCACCAAGTTACTTCAGCAACATGCCAAATTTTGTCAAAATTGGAAGACATTACTACAGAATTAATTGGGTATTTTCAGAATTTATTTCAGGCGGAACCTATTAGGTCACCTCTGATTGAGATTTTAAATGCTTATAAAGTAATATCAGAAAATGATCTGGACCACCTCTCAAGGGTTCCATCCACTGAAGAAATTAAAGCCGTAGTGATGGAAATGGGATCGATCAAAAGCCCGGGGCCAGACGAATTACCGTGCTTTACCTTTTAGAAGCATTGGGACATCATTGGAGAGGAAATTACGTCCTATATCCAGTCGGCTTTCTAAACAGGTTCGATCGATCCTTCTCTCAATCTCACTACATTAGCCTTAATCCCCAAGTGTAGAAACCCGAGTTTGACCTCTGACTATAGACCGATTTCACTTTGCAACTCAATCTATAAATTCATCACGAAATTGATTGCAAATAGAATTCGTCCTTGCCTCGAGGATTCAATTATGTGGACTCAGAATGCTTTTGTCCCGAATAGACAAATCATGGATAATATTATAATCACTCAAGAATTATTCCATTCCATGCATAACTCTAAAGCCCAAAATGGAGCTTTTGCTCTTAAAATGAACATGGCGCAAGCCTATGATAGAGTTAATTGGAACTTCCTCAAATTGGTCCTTACTGCCTCGGGATTCTCCGACAACATTTTAAATGTGATCATATCATATGTTACTACCCCTAGATTCAACATCAAACTGAATGGTAGATTGGTGGGGGATTTTTAAGCCACTAGAGGCCTGAGGCAGGGCTGCCCCCTGTCCCCTACCTATTCATCCTATCCTCCCAGTCTCTCACCCTCCTGATTTCTCATTATGAACATCAAAAAATATTTACAGGATATAAGATAAATCAGTCCAGTCCAAGCATAACACATTTGCTTTTTGCTGATGATCTGATTATCTTTGGGAAAGCAACAACTCAGAATCTAGAGTCTATATTACATTTGATGACTAATTATCCATAGTTCTCAGGCCAGAAAGTCAATTTCGAAAAATCTTCTCTCTACTTCAGTAGTGGAGTGCCAGATGCTACAAAATCCTCTTTCATCTCTCAATTGAATGCTCCGATAATGACAGATCAAGCTAAGTATCTGGGAGCATTAATACTCAAGCCAGGTAATAGAATACAAAGTCACCAATGGTTAGTGGAAAAATTCAACAATAGTCTCTCAGGTTGGAAACAAAAGTACATAACTCAAACAGGTAAAACTGTTCCTATAAAATCTATTTTGGCTTTTTTCTGTACTTACCCCTTCAGTTACCAAATTTTGCCTAAACAGATCATAAATCAACTTGAAATTGCAGAAAAAAGTTTTTGGTGGGGACACTCTCAGGATTCCAACAAAATGCACTTTATTAAGTGGGAAATCATTTGCTCCCCACATCTAGGAGGCTTAGGTATCCGTAATCTCCAAATTGTTAATGAGTCCTTAGTGGCTAAAATGACATGAAGATTATTGACTAACTCTAATGCCATTTGGGTCAGACTTTTAAAGTCTAAATATTTTAAAAATGATGATTTTTGGACTACTGATAGACCCTCTTTTATGTCCCCTTTTTGGCATTCGATTTTGAAAACAAAAACTACCATGAAACAAAACATCATCTGACTAATAGGAGATGGCACTAGCATAAAAATTGGAACAGACCCTTGGATTCTCTCTCTTCCTAATAAAACTCCTAATCTGATTAATGCATTACCAAATAATATATATTGGGTTTCAGATTTGATATCTAACAACAACAATAGCTAGACTATTGAACTTCTTAATAGATATTTTGATAATCAAAGTGTGCAGGCTATTCAAGAACTAAGTATTCCTCAGATAAACAGAAAAGATACTCTGATTTGGTGCCCAACAGAAAATGGGAAGTTCAACACAAAGTCGTATTACACTGAACAAAGGTTTATCCCAGTTCTGAGTCTGGAGGCCTATGAATTCCCATGGAAGAAATTTTGGAAGATGAACATCCATTACCCTTTCACTGTGATAGATGTCCTTTGACCCGCTACATTTTTTTCTCAACCACTTAAGATGAACACATTTCGATTTATCCATGTATGCTTTGACATTGTTATAGGCGAAGTCTAAAGATTTGATAACCCATATTGCATATTTGTCGCCTTCATCATATCTTTCTTTTCAGGCGACACAATTGGATGACCTTCAATGAGATCGCACGAACGATGCATATCTTTTAACGTGAGCATCATATCTCTGAACTTCATGTGGAATTATTCGTGTCCTCGTATCACCTCTCCATAAATTATGTGAGTAGAATCCGATACAACAATAAACAGGAGTATTTGGTGATGTGGCCAACCCGATCCTCCAAAGCCTTACTTGAACACCATGAAACTCCCTCTCTAAGACACACATTATTTTTCTTTGCTTCGTATATGTGTGGGTTGAAAAGAGAATGCACAAGTATGACAAAGACAAGCTTCTGTAGTTTCAGAACCTCTCTTGAAAAAAATGTGTTCAATTAATGATTAACACAATTCCTCTTATACATACTAGAATTCGTAACTAAGATTACCGAGATGTTTTATATATGGAAATCAACAATGTTACTTGAACCCATGTCAACAAACTACGATCAGCATGGCTCATTTAGAATAAGGGTCTGATTCATTTGCAGAAGATAACATTCTCGGATCTTCAATTTGTGCAACCAGGATGCTTTTACCGGTAATCTCTTAAGATTTGTAAAGAAGGAAGAAGAGAAATGACACGAAGGATCAACTCTTAAGATTTCCCTTGTCTCGGAGCAGCTTCTTGAGAACGAATAACATAAAGAAAACGTGAACGGTTAAAGTTACTCAAGAAGAAAAATAAAAAGGAGGCCGAAGTGGAAGATTGTCATCTTTAGAGGGGTCATTCTAGTGAGATGATCATCTGTAGGGGGGCAAAATGGATTTTCATCAAACTTTACTTGTGTAGGGGCTGGGTTGACATGGGTTGGCTCATTTTGGTTGGTGTTGGGTAGGTCAGACTTGGTCCCACCCTAAACGTGTTTAAAGCAAAGTTCCATTCTTTGGATCCAAAGTCGGAATCTAGTGGGGGCCGCCGGCCAAGGGGATTTTGTCTTTTAATATTCAAGTTTAGAGAGAGAGAGAGAGAAGTCTGAGTGCTAAAAAATGGCGTCTTCCCAACAACTAGTTTCTCCCTCTTCCGATAAGCTGGCCGTCGATATCTCAACCTTTGATCACACACCTTCTTACTGGTAATCCCATCTCTCTCTCTCTCTCTCTCTCTCTGTCTCTCTTACTTGAGAGTTCTTATGTTCTTTTCCCATTTTTTTGCTGGGCAGTGAAGAAAATGTATACAGATTGTGCAAGAAACTAAGTGCGGTTGGAGTTGCTGATGCTAATGGAAAAGATCTCTTTGTTGTTTTCATTTCCAATGAAAACAAAGTGGTATTTGGAATTACCCTTATTCTTCCCATTCTTGACAGTTTTTCATGGTATTGGAGTTAGGGATTTTTCATGTGTGTTTGACAATTTTTTGTTTTACCAACCCTCACATCTATGTTGTGTTATAGGCTCAATTGAGTGAGTGCTTTGAGTAGTTCAAGAAGGCTTTTATGAAATTTTCTTGGCCAATGTTCTGGGCTCAAACACCTTGCTCACATTGCCTCATATTGCCTGATTGATTTGTTGTTTCTATGGAAAGAATTGATATTGTGTCCTTCTTTTTAGACGTTTATTGTTCTAAACGATAATCTAATGAAAGACTATCATCCGTTGTTTGTATACTCTCGGCAAGCTCAATAAATAGATCCCCTTTGAGAGTCTTGATGCGAGGAAAAGAATTTAGAGCTTCGGAGTAAGTTTCAGGAGTGCGAGATTACTCGTCTATCTAGAGGTTCATCAAGCTACTGATTTCCAAGGGTTGTTGACCAAATTCAGAGTTTTGCTAGTTGAGTTGGTTTGATCCTGTTGGAACTTGGAAGTTTCTTATTGATAGTAGTCTTGGCTGTATTAGATTAAGTGTAATGGGTTGTTAGTTGTAGTTTCTTTTTTCATTTTTTGGTCCGGTTAGGCTAGTTCGGTGACTACGACAGAGAAAAGCTTTAGTCACTCCAAACTCCACAGTATGTGAGCAAAAAGTGTGTTAATATCTGCACCTGTTTTAAAAGTACACAATTTGATGTTGCCCGAGTAGGGGCTAGGACTAGGTCAAGTTATATATTAGTGAAGTAGGAACAGGGAACTAGTCGGGGACTTTAGTAACGTAAACTACAGTATCCCACTTTTGGTCTATTTAGACTTACAATTGATGTGAAAATTCTATGATAGCCAAGAATGAAGCAACATGTATTATTGACCAAAGGACATTATAAGCGTTCTTGCGTTCGTGCTCTTTTTTAGGTTTTGTCTTTGTAATTTGGGATTTGGCAATTTCATTAGTTGCCTCCTTCTGTTACAATATCCAGGTTCCTCTATGGCATCAAAAAGCCAGCAACAGAGGCGAGGGATTGGTTCTCTGGGACTATCATGTGATTTGCGTTCAGGTGATAAATTGTTACTTATTACTGCTGTTATGAGAACAAGACTAGTTTTTCTTTGGAATGTAGGAAAATTTAGAACAAAATATGCATTTAAGCGAGTAGTTTGCTCTCTTTAATTGATATTAGCTACTAGCTTCAGATCTTTGTGAAATTGACAGACAAATGGACAAGGAAATACTCATCAAGTATGGGATTTAGATTCAACCCTTCCCTTTCCTTGCTCCTTAGCTCAGTATGTCTCGGAAGCAATTCGCCCGTCTCTTCAGCTATTCCCTGGTTATCATAGGTAAATCATTATCTCTTTCACTATACACAAGATTAACGGGTATTATTGCGAGTACTATTTACTACACTGTGTCCATGTTACTCAAGGAAAGAAGCTGCTCTTCCGATATCTCAGGTTATACAGAGTGGTTCATGCTCCAAATTTCTTTCGTTTCTTTGCAACTGACAGAAGACATATGAAGAACTCCGATGGAAACTGGATATCCAAACCTCCCCTTCAAGAACCAATAGTAGCTGAAGGTAACCATCAAGAAAAATCTCTTCATCATTTTCGTTTCACAAATTCCGGGGTTGAAAGTCTATTCTTAGCCAAAACTTATCTGTTTTAGTTTTACGATAAATTATCAAAGGATCTGATTGTGTATATATGTTTTACGGTAATGTAGATGGAACTGAGCACAACCTGGACGAGTACATGAGGATCATCGGCAGCTCCAATTCTGATGACGTTACAGCAACAGCCCTCGCTGAGAAACTTGGTGTGGTGATAAGTGAAGATAAGTTGGAAAGCTTCTTTTCGGAAATCTCTTTTCTTGTTAAATGATGATTGACAAGAGATAACCTAATCAGGTCAGATGGACTTTTGTAGAGTGACCTTTTCCTTTTTCGATTATATATTCTCAGTCTGCATATTATCTGTATTAGTTTTTATTCAGTTATGGGGCGTATACTTTCATCCAACAACAAATTGAAAGGAAAATATACCTGTATATTATATGACAAACGCGTGATGAAGTCAAGTTTTTTCTTTTTACCTTCTACAACTTTCGTGGCTGTTGAAAATTTAACTTGGATGTTGTGATTTAAGACTCCACATTTTTGTAATTTTCGAAATTCTCTATTGAAGAAAATGTATTTTGTGAATATTTCATAATGTGGTGAAACAAGATTGAATTCGAACATAAACTGTTCGACTGTGACGAAACATCAGTTTCACTTGGTTAATTTCGGTATAAAAATTAGAAGATCGGCACAAATTTTAGCTCATTCAAATTCTTGGAAACTCAACATTTGCAGGATTATAGGGTTTGTTATTGATTCAGAAACAGTTCCCGCGAAATTGTTTAATTGTGCAGAAAGAGCAAGGTTGTGTGAAAGAGTGCTATCAGCAGTTTTACATATCTGTGTTTAATCAATACAAAGAAACTCAAAATCTTTCGCCTGGATTTGTCATGCAAATATCGCTTTCCAGCAATTTCAATACAGTAACAACATCAACACATACATACAAAACCGATAGTGTTTGTCTATCGTTTGTTTACCTCATAAAAAGTGAAGTAGGGAAACCTGATAGATATATGGTTTCAGTGATTTTCATTGAACAAACTCATGTTCTTAGGGTTTTGCTGCGAAATGATTAAAGATGGTTTCCAGTGTCGATTGGCTGATACTATATTCGGCTATTCCTAGTTGATTTCTGCGAACATATTAGAATGAAATGAGTAAGATTCAAGAAGAACAACAGAGAAATACTGAAGAATCACTTGTCTTTATAAAAACAGTTACCTGTTTCTCTCGAGATGTCCAAAAATATTAGCTAGTGAGGATTCCTCTCCGTATGGCAACTGCAATCAAATGCGATAGATCATATCTCATGATAGTTCAGAACACAATAAATAAAGAATTCATTCACACGGAACTAATCTGCATAGCTATTTCATCCATTCATATAAAAGGTGACTCCTCCTTTTTATAACAGATCACCAGGTAAAAAAAAAGTACTGTACAATTTTGTTTAGAAACGAGTAGAGTTGATGAATAATTCACCTGATACTTGACACTCAAACCATTGCACCCATGAAAGGTTGCTCCAGGAAATGAGTCCTGGATAAATGAATTGATCACGGAGAACTTTTCTTTAGCCAACCACCACTCGGAAAATATAGGCAATGGAATACCACCTAGTTATCAACACGAGCAAGCAAGATCAAAATTTTAAAACGTAACAGTAGCACCAGAAAGAACCCCAATTCTTTTACAAGTCCTATGACAAGTCTTATCTTAAAACCAAGGATAAATGCGTTAAGAGACTTCGAAAAAAAAATTGTTCTAGAATTGGGTGCAAGGTTGGACTTACCATCACGCATCAGCTGCTCTGATAATTGCTCACCAACTATGCCATCGACGTCTGGTGTAGACGATAAGAGAGTCCTTATTCTTTCTACATTGCCAAGCCAACGTCCAATGGCAATTATCATTTCCTCTGTCAAACTAATCTCTGATACATTCTCTTGTGTTAAGGTGTCACTTGCTCCGATGCAAATTTCGAGGTCACCCAATATGCTTCTTGGATGAGATGGCAAATCGAAAAGCCTTTCTTGGATTCTTCTACACAGTTTGTTCATCTCATCAGAGCTTACTTCGGTAGGCTTTACCTGAAAACACCCGATGGCCATGGAGCTTAGGAGAAAATCATGAACGAGAAAATGATAATCAAGAAAAGACTCAAGAACTATGACAGGGACCTTGAAGTACCTCTAGTTCAAGGTGGTTCCCAAATCGACTTTTAAGATGCTGAGGACTTCCAATACATCTCAGCTGACCTCCAACCTATTGCACGATAAAGAAGAAAGCACAGTCTTAGCGGTGTTTGGTACAAGCTGAGCCCTCTATATGTCAAAGAAGATTCTAATGGGTACCATGATCCCTATCCGTGTGCATAGTGCTTGAGCTTCATTCATACTATGAGTAGTTAAAATAACTGCCGTCTTCCCCAATCTGGTTGAGAGGCGGGATATGACTTCCCACATAAAACGCTTGGCAAGAGGATCCATACCTAAACACCCATCAACGAACATAAAGTTGAACTCTGTTAAACAAAAAATTAAACATTTCGTATTTAAAAATGAAGAGAATAGCGAAAACTGGTGGCACATAACACCTGTTGATGGTTCATCAAGAATAACAATTGGAGGATCCCCAATCATAGCAATTGCAACTGATAATTTTCGCTTGTTTCCTCCACTGAGAGAGTAGGATGGCTTATTAGCATGCTTCCACAAATCAAACTCCTCCAGTTTTTCTTCAACAACCTGTCGAGTTGATATTACACGAGTTAGCAATCCCAGATTTCACTAGGATTGTAAGAAAATAGAGCTGCGGATAAGTGCACATTTGACGATGAATACAGAAAAAACAATATAAAGGTATTTCGTACATCTGAAATTCTGGTCTCAGGAACCCCTTTTATCCTTGCGTAAAGTTCAAGATGCTCTTTGACGGTTAGAAATTCTAATAGTGCATCGAACTGTGGACAGTAACCAATCTGAATGTATACAGAAGAATAAAACTAGGTTATTTCGAGTTTCATCGAACATTATTTACAG
Source organism: Eschscholzia californica subsp. californica (assembly GCA_002897215.1). Classification (NCBI taxonomy): domain Eukaryota; kingdom Viridiplantae; phylum Streptophyta; class Magnoliopsida; order Ranunculales; family Papaveraceae; genus Eschscholzia; species Eschscholzia californica. The sequence goes on along the minus strand of BEHA01001410.1, from coordinate 154,288 downwards.
CAAGGGTTCAAAAAACTGAAAAAAAGAGGGATCAAATTTCCAATATTACATGTCGACGAGTTGCCTTTGGGTGTAAGCTTATATCAGTTCCAAAGACATAAGCCGTTCCATCAGTTGGGCATTCTTCCCCTGTAAGATAACATTTCAAATTTCAAACGAAGACTACAAAATTTCTCTAGTTACTGAATACAACGAAATGTCGTTAGTTTCAGATGCCTCGGTTTTCCAACTAAATGAAACACTCAGTTGAAGTAACACCTTCGTCATGATGCAAATATTATTGAGCAGTTAACCTACGGGATGAACTCTTTTGTAAGAATGGACTTTTTATAAAGGTTTGACGTACCGGAAAGCATTGATAAAGTTGTAGTCTTTCCTGCCCCATTTGTTCCTAGAAACCCAAAACATTCTCCTTCTTGAACAGAGAAGGTTAATGAATGAACAGCAACTTTGGGTCCGTGATTTCCTCCTCCAGGATACACCTGAAATTGGCAAGCAAATTTGGCATTTAACATGAGGAAAAGATGAAACCACATAAGCATTAGGAGCTAAAAAGGCATGTCAAAAATTTGTGTTTATATTCACAATAGAAATACGTACCTTACGAAGATTACGTAAGTAGATTATAGCATTATCAACAGAACCTGAAAGTACCCTATCTCTCTCTGCCTGTACATCTACATCTTTCTCTATATCATGTGCAAGAGTTTCAGAAGAAGAATCCAGAAGAGGTTCGTTATAACTGTTTGAAGATGTGATTTGACATTGAATACTCTTCCACCAGTCCTTGACCGTGACTAACGCTAACTTGTGAGAAGGTACCAGTTCCAGCGCAATTGCAAGAAGGAAGTAAGCAATACTCTGATACAAATTTTGAAAATGCCACACGAATAGGTTTAGTAATTCTTAAACTGAAAGATGATGCCTTTTCATGATGTGCTACATCAGTATTGACCTATGTAGAATGGAATGCATACGGGTATCTGTATTCTCATATTTCTTATAAACTACTGGTCTGATGGCTGGACGAGTCTGTAGGGGGAGATCATGATCCAAGGACATTGATGCGGGTGGGAGTCGAGAGAGAGCAACTAAAAGGAAGAAAGGAACTATTCACTCCATCCTTGTAATAGTTTGAACTCATGTTGCCTTATACTAGCGAGGGGAACAATGATGTTGTTGTAGATCCAGAGTGGAGAAGAGAGTAGAGAAAAGTTGAACTAATTTTCATTGATTATTTACTCTCTTAGTTCTTACAAGGAAAAGACTTAGATAAATATAAATGATCTATAAGGACTATACTACCCTTACACTAACTATATATTTACATATATTATATACAAGACATAACTCCAACAGATGTGGCGATCTCTTAGACAACTACGGTGGAATATCGGATTAAATTAAACTGTGAGGATGTCTGCCCCGTTCTCTTAGTTCGGAATACACTTAATTAGATGGAAACTGATGCAACCATCACTCAGTTCCAGGTGATTTATTTAAAACAAAAAAGTTATTCACAATATATGAAATAAATTCAAGTAGGAATATGGGATGAGAGATTGAAACGGGCACCTCAACACCTAAATAACATATAGAAGCACCGGTGACATTCCAATCAAGACTTTCATGGCTTGATCTAAGTTTCATCCCTTGACGTCGAAGAGCTAGCGAAGCCAGTCCATCCGCAAAGCAAAATCCTGGCGATAATCTATAGAAGTTCTGGATGCAGCCACAAACCATAATTGAATAATCTAGCTCTAGTCAATTAAAATGTCCAAGTTCATTAAAAGAAATTCAAAGTGTACGGTTTACAGAATAAACTTTTGCAGTTAAAAAACAGACCTTGAGGAAGGAATTTGCACTTTTAGTTGTTTCTATAAGCCCCATAACAAATGAGATCATCATAAGAACTAGTCCAGTAAAGAAGTGTACCCAGAGAATTACATTCTGCAGCGATAAGAGCAACAGCAGTGCCTCATTAAGATGGCATGTTTCTTCCTAGGAATATATATATATATATATATATATATGTATGTATGTAGTGTTAGTGTGTGTGTGTGTGTGTGTGTGTGTGTGTGTGTGTGTGTGTGTGTGCGTGTGCATGTGTGTGTGTAATAGAGAGAGAGAAAGGGAGAGAGAGAGGTACCTGTGCCATGGAATGTTCAGAGAAAAAGAAGGTGAGACAATATGTTGATGACGCAATTGCTAACCCGTATCCCAAGAAC
>BEHA01001410.1:131463-144303 GCA_002897215.1 Eschscholzia californica subsp. californica | reverse complement strand
CATAATGAGAACTTGTTGGGTACTTCAGAATAAACCAACTTGGAGTGTAAGGTTTCGAACTTCGTTCTGTCTCTCTACAACTCTTTTAGCTCTTGCTATAGTGGGTATCGATTTTCCACAAAGTGGTGACGAAACGGATAACTTGTACAAATCTTTCCATTTCCAATTCGATCCGATCCATTCGATTGAATGGGGGGCGGAAGATAACGAAAGGGAGACAAAGTCCTAACTAAATCATAACACAAGAACATAGCTGACCGAGTCGAAACCTACTGCTCAAGTCTGACGAATGAGTAAGGCGCTTGCTTCACACAAACAACCGGGCTCGCAAAATTGGCAGGGTGTTGGACCTTCGACCAATTCCCGGAAATAAGATAAGATAATTGAAGAGCATGTAAGTCAGATGTTAAGAAATAAGTGACTACAAAGGTCAGCAAGGAAGCCTTCACATTGGAAACGAACAAAAGAAGAATCTGTTTCAAGCAGTTGAAGCATCAAATCCCTGTAGAGCCACATGAATATCTCGACCACCACAGCAATCAATTTGCTCAATTGGACGCATCATGAGCGACAGAGTAAAATATGCATTCATGTAGTGGGATGTGTGTCAGTTGCACAGATGCGGCAATGATCTGATATGCTCAGGTACGGAAGAAGGTGGTAATATACTAATATCTACTTGTCCAGTAGTAGTATATTCATGACGAGGTTATTGTTATAAAGTTCTTATTTGGCTCTTCATCATGGTACGAAACATTTAGCTGACTGAACTGCATATATATTCTTAGGAGGCTCGGATATTACACAACCACAATTTGAACTGAATAAATCGTAACAGTTAAGAAATACTCGGTGGCAAAAGAAGGAACAAGTTACACGAAAAAAAAAGGAGGAACAAGTCACACAAAAAAAAGAAGGAACAAGTTACACAAAAGGAAGAAAGTGCACCATTTCAGTCTTGATATCTTTCCCAAACACAAGTGCATTCCCGGAAGTAGGAGGAAGGAGGCCAACCAGCATAGAAATCGTAGTGCTTTTACCAGCACCATTGTGCCCTACATAGTATAAATAAATAAGACAGGTACTCTGCTACAAGTAATAAAACATGAAAGATGCATATCTGATTTTTTCTATGATGAACATGTAATGGGGTTATAACTCAATTCTGCTGTTATGTGGGGAGGTCCTGAATTGATCAGGCCTAAACATCCACAAGGAGGGACAGTTCGGAGGGATAGAGCGATATTCATTACCGTTTCGTGTTTTGCAAGAGGCATATTCTTTTACTTTAGACGACAGAAAGAAGATAAAACTTTGGACAAAAGAATGTGCTTGCACAAACAATTGAGGGGGCTTTCCTCCCCATACTCTCAATTTTATGCAAATCAATGTGCATCAGTGAGAGAATGATGTTTTATTGGCGAGGTATGGGTGTGTTGAGACATTTATTTCAGAAGAATTAAGGAAAATGGATGACTGGGAATTTGATTCCATGGGACATCTTCTTGGGTTTAGTGGAGGATAGCTGGAGATGAACTCTGGAACCAGAACTGGGTTTCTGAGTTAAGTCATGCCTCACCTTTTGAAATTTATAGACAGCAGCTGGAGTGTGCTGGTGTTTTGTCAGAAACTATATGGTATCCTTGAAGCTATTTTAAAGGCTTGGGTGACTCTGCTCTATAGAATCTATACTTCTATTAGTTTGGGCTTCTTTCATGGAACAACGTGAGATTCCCAGCCCATGAAACTAATCCCCCTTGCATTGCTTTGGTTCGTACAGAAATGTCGGAACTGGGTAATCAAGAATTTTACAGGGATACATCTATTGAAAACATATAAATGCATCAATTCAAATGGAAACACGTTTTCATCAATAACAATACTATAATATCAGACAGAACAAATGTAATCATAGAAGAAGACCACTGGATAAGCATAGGAAAACAAATACTGCATCTTGATTTCCATGAATTCATCTGTTATGAACTTTGAACATCAATTTTCTACAGTCCATAACCAGAAAAGCTTCAGGTAACGAACCTGCTTCAATCTTATAATAGTACTTTATATTCCATGATTTCTAATACTGGAATGTCGTAAGAATCTTCAAGAAAATATCCAAGCTTTTTGTTTACGACTTAGGAGTATATTTATTATGGACAACATATGAATGTTAAGCATAAACGGAAAACTACGGCAAAAAAAATTCGGTAGAGGAGCAACTTACCTAGAAGAGCAAGAATCTGATTTTCATACAAGGTGAGTCTTAACGAGTTCACAGCACAACACTTCTGTTTTTTGTTCATATACACCTTATGCAAATTCCTTATCTGAATACATCTATAAATTGGAAAACGGTGTCAACCAATAAGGTAATCAAATTTAACCTTGATCTTACAATTTAGCATATTTACCTGCCATCAATTTCCTGTTGTTTCATATCCAAGCTTATTGCTTCCATTGCTGGTTCAGAAAAACTACTGCTACACATGGACTCATTTATGCATAGCTTAGCTTGGTCACTAGAATGTTGGGAAATGCTTTTCTTTCCCCAAAACCATTTTTTGAATAAAAAGTTCCACGGGTAACGCACTCCATTCTCCCTGGGAAGGACCTGACCATAAGAATTAAGCTATAATGTTTGAATATGTGTAATATTGTTTGCCTTTGACAATTACGTTGGTTTGTTTTTTTGTTGACACGTGTTATACCTAAATACTATCTACTGATAACTAGTATGCATATGCAGTGGAAAAAGGAAAATGGCCTTTCCCTTTCCAGGCTTCGAGGACAATTGACAGTGACGCAAATAATGTTATAAACGGATATGAAATCCCAGTTGAAAATCTGTCCATTTTCCTCTACGACATTAAGGGTTGGTGGGCGGTCAACTTATTCCAACTCTGAAAGACGTATTTAGTTCAGCTAATTCTCCACCAAAAATGACATGTTCAGAGCCTAACAAGAACTCTCTTCCCAAACTTTAACCCTTCTATGCATTTGTTTCTACAGATATAATGTTCTTGTGTAAATGTTGTAAAACTGAAGCTTAAAAAGATCCAACCTATGATTAACACTTGAAGAAGTACCTTGTCAAGGTATAGGCCGATAGCGCAGTACAACAGTGTATCGGCCAACATCATCACGAGACACACCAAAAAATTAACTCCAGATGATTCCTGTAATTTAAAGTGAATTACAAAGCAGAAGATATAGAGTGAAGTGAATTGAAGAACTATTTATGAAATCTACCCGCCACATATTGCTCCAACGAACTCCAACATGACCCCGTTCATAATCAGCAAAGTTAACCGTTCCAAGTGCAAATGCCGTAGGTGAAAGCAAAGAAGCTATGACTTTTAACATCCTAAAAACAGATATAATTCAAATAAGCTTCCAAAGCATGCTGATTCTCATGAGGCCCACCTGGTCCGTCACAAACTAAGAATAATTCAATACTAACATAGGTACAGCAGGATCGTTGACTGTGTAATAAGGGAAGAATGCTCCAAGGAAAGAAAGGGTGCCAACTGCAACAGCTGCTTTGGCTCGTGTAAAGAAAGTGGATATCAAAAAGGAAAGTGTGATTGTACTGAGCCCAAACAAGAAGAAGTAAATGAAGACCAATGATTTATCACTGTACATAAAAAGGCTCCCCATCGTGCAGGCTGTAATGATTCCAGATGACAGAGCAAACTGTCAAAGGAGCAAAGAAATATGGAAACCCATCAAAATTTACCTCAAACAGAAGAATGCCTGAAAATATGGTCATAAATGATGCACTAAAAACTGGATTGGTGCTAATATACAATACTTTCCTGCACTTGTCATACATCAGTAAATACATCAGTAAATACATCAGTAAATACATCACTAAATACATCAGTAAATACATCAGTAAAATATTCATGTCTTCGTTCAAAAAAGAAAAGTTCAAAAACAAAGAGACAGCAGAAGTAACAATTCAGAAAGATAAATCTGCAATTGTACCTGTATAGAGTATGTTATAAACCAAGAAAGGTAGAATATCTCGTCCTTCAACCCCATCATGTAGAGGCCTTCTTTAATTTTCTGCTCCTGCAAAAGTAAAAATATACAAGTAGATAAAGCACAAGCTATAGTTATTCTGCATGGTGCATACCTTTTAAGAGCGCAATAATCATTGTCTAAAGTCCCTTGTTTCAATGTGTTCTCTTGAGAATACCATTTGACAACACAAACACTGTTACAATTTCTTTTGAATGTTTCCCCTACATATTACGAGGTAGCATATGAACAAATCTCACCTCTCAACATGGCTTAGTCGTGTTTATTTAAGTGCTAGCATATGAACAAATTCATAGTTCTGCCAAGTTAATCCACATGGTGAATGTTTTTGTAGTCTAAACGAGGTTACAAATTTACAGTTTCACGACCATTTTTGGCCAACCTCTTATGGATTCACTAAAATTCTCTAGTATGTTTGCACTTACAAAGTGATCACTGGCCCATGACATAGTATGTGGATATAAGGCACCTAGGCTAGAAAGTAAACTGGGATGAATTAGTCTAATACACTGCCGGAGGCTTGTAGAGCTTATGATAAACATCATAGTTTCGTGAATTTTCAAGATCATCTAGAAGGATAATGTAAAATTATGGTTGAATGGTTTTTCAAAAAAAAAAAATGGTTGAGTGGCTGAGCAATTAAATAAATGCCTAGACCTTGCAAAAGCACAAAGCCGTGCCATGTTCAAAGTAAGTCTCCAGTAGCTAACCTATATCATAAACTTTTTATTTCCTTCTTCCAGAAAACTTGTTTAAGTCAATGGCTTCAGCACCTTCTCGACCAAATCAATAGATTAACTTTTGAATCAATTTATATATATTAACCCCTAGTGGAAAGAATGCTGTACCTAATATACTTAATTTAATTTCTCAATATACCAAGGTCGACATTGTGAGCATGCTTCAACCGAAATAGCTAAAATACGTGAGCAAGTACAAAATGAATTAAGTAGTTTGTTATCAAACCTTCTCAAAGACGGAATAGCTGATTAGACGAGATATTGGGTAGAGAAATCCTAATATGTACCTGCTCGTCTCAAATCCAACATGCAACATCAAAAAGTATAAGCTAATTTAACTAGTCGTGAGTCATGACACTAACACTTTGACATAACGCTAAAGGAGAACATTAAGTCAATTTTAAGAATTTAAATGGTACATACAATACTCCCATGACTTTCTTGACAATAGATTGGAACTCATCATCAGTGTACGCCCGAGTCGGAAATGGAGCAATTCTAATGTTTGAGGGACTAAAATGTGTCCAAGGTAATTGACTATTTTCGTTATCAGTGTTAGTTTCATTTTGTTGGGCAGCAAATATTATAAATGAATCCAAGACATGCTGCAACTGCAATAAGAAAAATACAGTACCTTTAACATCACAGAATAATGAAAGACTAATAGCAGTATATTCTGAATCCTGGATTAACAAGTATTCCCATTGTCAAGTAACAGAAGATGAGTGTATCTCTCATTCCAATTCAACAAATTATCAGGCTCTAAGAAGGGCCGTTAAGCTGAATTATCGTAAACAAGTTCAGGTCTAGCAACTCTAATTTTTGGAAGTAAGTAGGTCATTAAACATTCTAATATCAGAGATATCTCACAGGATATCCTATTAAAAGTTAATTACCAACGTTTCCTTCTCTTAGTTATGTGACTGTTTTCGCTAAAGCCTACATACTTATACTAAAGTAAGGCTAACACATCTACAAAATACATAGGAGAGGAGAGATTGTTCAGCGAGTATCAATATCTTATGAAGTTAAAACAGAAGATAATACAAATCTTGGTACATATTATATTGTCAGGACTCTTCTCAATGGACACTGGGACATCACGGTTAGCTATCTCAGATCTGCCACTTCCTTAACTTCACCCTTTTTAGCTCATAAAGATATTAGATATAAGCTTCAAATAACTCAACCCCCTCAGGGCATGTAATGGTAAAGTGAAACTGCTTTACTGTACTCACTTTTCTAGAATTTGGCTCATCGCCTAAGTTGTAACACCCCACTCAGAGTTCAGCTAATCTAGTTCTAAAATGTTTTTGGAATAAATGTAATTTTTCTGCACCTAGAAAAATAATTGTAAAGCTTAATTCACATCAAAGTACGGAAATAGTAATATTTGAAATAAGGGAATGTTTGCTTATTAAAAACAAATAAGTACACTACTACTAATATCCTCATAGAACAATTGGAAACAAACAACATGAATGCTAGTATGACATTTGAACATGTACAAAAGAGACAGAGTTGCAGGCAAGAAGGAGAAAAGTGAAAGAGAGCGTACAGTCAGAAATCCACTATAGCCATATTGCAGTGTTGGTATAGGATTTACGCCCAATTCCAAATCATAGGTGTAAGGACCATTCAAGTCCATGATGCTTTTAATATCAGGAAACCCAGAGAATGCCCATGTATGATTAAGTCGTATACTATAGTCATATAATTGAGGGCCTTGTTTATGGAAAATAATTGCTCCTTTGATTTTAGGATTTGAACAGTTCCTGTAAAAGAGTGAAATAAGTATCAAATTTCAAACGTTAACCTCATTAAATCTTGTTAAAAGATTATGCATTTTCAATAAGTGAAGTAGTTTAGGCATTTTTTACGAACTCATATAACTCTACCAGAACTAACTTGCACTCGTCCCCAGGTGGGGTTGGCGAGTTAAGCCCATATCTCTTAGGAATTTCAGCTGGCCCCGAGTACAAGGATGGGTCTGGGTCGAGTTGCTCTTGATGGAAATCCATTAAATTTTGTGTGTATGTGTGCAAGAGAAACAGAGAGGGGGGAAGATAGACCGTGTGCATGTGTTTGTGTGTGTGCGTGCGTGTCTACATCTGAATAGGGAAGTAAACTATACTGCCATATTATATTACAGCATCGAGAAAACAGATACGGGGTAATGATTACTTGACTTGATCAAAGGCACCATAAGTATCTGAACGTATGTAAGTTTCCAGCTCCAACTCATCTTTATATACTTTAGAAACCATCTGTAACCAAAAAATAGCAAAGCAATTCTCAAGCAAAAGCATAGTGTGATATATTTAGTGAAGTATCACTATTATATAAGACACAATCAATACATACTGGTGTGAAAGAAAATGAAGAACTCAGTAACTACTACCTGGATAAGAGGAAACTTCAGAGAAATCAAGTTGATCATCAAGCTTGTCTCTTCTGTATCTGGTGCAAAAGCCAAATACTCGCCCGTCACCGACAACATCTGCAAAATTTGCTCAAAAGTGGGAGAAATCCCACCTTTACCTACTTCCACAAACATTCCTTTCTGAATATACCTGAAACCACAATACAAGAAAGACAATATGATTCAAGAATCGCAATACCCATTCGGATAAAAAGCCAAATAAATCCTTTTTTTTCTTTTAGTTAGAGAAACAATACAAAGTATTAGCTCAGTCGGATACATACGGCTGAGAAGGGTGAAGAGTTGTATCCACTCTAGTCCTAACACCAATTAACATTAGCATAACAAAAGTTGGAAGCAAAATCTGCACAAAAACAACAAATTTATTAAGTTTCCTAGTCTGCCTTCTGCAACTAATTAAACCAAATTTGAGTTCAAATCACTATAAATCTTACTCATTTCCATTCAAAAACACCTAATACCTTACTTATCAAATTGAACACTACGAATGATAAGCAATCAAGGTATCAGCTATGAGTTCAGAATCATCAAAATTACTGCAAATCCTACTTGTTTCCCATAATAAAAACCTAAACTTACTTCCTTAATTACTAACAACAATTAGTTTTTCAAAATTTGGGCAAAAGAAGCAAGATCAGTGGAAACTGAAGATGAAATTTACCTCAGCAGTAGTACTATAAGGATGGCGAATTTTCAAAAGCCAATTTTTCCAAAGCATAGCTTTCAACTGTCGTCGAAAGGTCCCCATTCTTCTTCTCTCTCTTCAAACCCCTAGAACACGAAAATGATTTTTACATATAGAAAGAGAGAGAGAGAGAGGAACAATTAGGGCTTTTTTTTTATTAAAGTGAGAGAGAGAGAGAAGAGAGGAATCTGGTTTTGTAAGAGAAAGACGTACATTTGTTGGTGAAACAGCAAAAAGGAGAAGAAGAAAGATAGTTCAGGTGTCATCCCGAGGAAGACGTCGTCCTAACCGTTGGATTAAAGATGACGTCGTTAGCGCCAAACAAAATATCAAGGTGAGTAGTCTTCCTCCCTCCCTGAGGTTAGTTAACATTTTACCCAACTTCCACGACCTCTCTCCCCTTAGAAAATTGTAAGGGCCATCCCTCAAAAAGTTTTTTTTTTTTTTTTTTTTTAAAGATTGTTCTGCGTTTTTCGAACCCTTGACATTTAGGGTGGAAGACTATACCTCTTAGCACTCCAATCAAGGGTTTGTTGACCCATAACTTAAAAGTTGAAGTCGTAAAAATTTTGAGTGTAAACAAAATTTGTTATTTAAACTTCCACTGTCACTTAGTCATCTTTTCACATTTACATGACAGTCGCGACCCTGAGAAATAAAAAAAAATTATCCAAAGTATAAAGATTTTAATCAATAGATATTGACTCAAGGGCATATATTTTTTTTAGTACAAAAATTGACTTGATCAAACATGCCCCCTAATCTTTATCTTCTTACTCCCTATCTCTCTTTCTCTATCTTCTCTCTCTATCTTTCTCTCCTACTTCTCTTTTCTCTCTCTCTCTCTCCCACTGTCTCGCACCACCTATTTTTTGTTCTCTTATTATTTCTCGCTTATTCTCTTAAACTCTCTCTCTCAATTCCTTATTGTCTATCTCTTATTATCTCTCTTTATTGCTCTGACTATCGATGTTTCTCGATCTCTCATTGTTTCTCTCTCAATCTCTTATTGGTTTCCAATTGACTTCTCATTATTTCTCTCCCTCACACAGACACCGCTTCGACAAAGAGAAGTGTTCCCTTCGTTGGAACCTGACATCGCGGAGGATTTCTAGTGAAACCCTCCTCGAGGACTCCGTGGCCACGAAACATTTGTGGCCATGACCATGTCGTTGACACAAAACGTTTCGTGGCCACAAACTCTGTGATTTCTTTAGAGATGTCTATACAGACCGAGAGAGAGAGGGATAGAGACTGCGAGAAAGATAGATAAAGACCGCGAGAGAGAGAGAGAGAGAGAGAGAGAGAGAGATCTCCAATGAGAGAGAGAGAGAGAGAGGAGAAGAAAGGAAAGAAAAGATGTGGCAATGGCGGTCAGCATGGTGGTTGCCGGAATGGTGGTGGTGGGAAGTTGTTATGGTGAAGGTGATTAAGAGGATGAAGATTAGGGGGCAATGTTTGATCAAGTGAGTCTTTGGACTAAAATAAAATATTCTCCCGAGAGTACACAAAAAAACGTGGATTCCTTAGAGAATTCATTCCTCGGAGATTATTCTTTATTCCCCAAAGTCGCGGCCTTATTGACGCGTTGTCATCCCCGGTTATCCTTAAAAATAATTAAATTTCTTTTTCTCTTTTCTTCCGATCACCGACCACCTCTGACCACTACCATCATTTATCTCTCTCTCGTTTTCCCTTCTTTATCTTTATCTGATTTCCTTCAAACCACCAATCAATTTGGTTTTGGGGGACTCCAAACCAAATCGGCATCCGCTGCAGGAGACGCTCCCGTCGTTGGAACAAATAGAGAAAGGAGGAAAATGGAGAAGAGGGAGGTGGCAGTGGTGGAAGGTGGTGGCCGGAAGAGAGCATAGGGGGGCAGGGGGGATGAAAAGAATATCTGAATTTTTCGAGAACCCTTTTAACCCAAAGCGTTTCCATGGCTAGAAACACTTCTTCGGGACGAAGGGTTTCTGTCTCAAGCCCTTTGATCTAACGAAAGGTTTCAGGTCCTTCCCCTTCACTGGAGTTCTCCAACAGTGGGCAAGAAACCTAAGCAACGATAATTGGGGTGAAGTTTCAAAATGAGAGAAATAGACTTTGTGGTTGGAGGTAGTGGTCGGAGGTGGTGATGGTTGTGGCAGGAGTTGGGAAGAGGAAAAAGGTTTGAAAAAGAAAAAATTTGAAGAACCGTCGGTGATAGAAGTATGTAGGTGACACTCGGGCGTGAAGACAAAAAATGGTGGCGGTTTGTGGAGAAAAAAAGGTTTTCGTCCAAAATTTTGAAAGGGGCCAAAAGATTATGTTATTTCTTAAAAAATTGATTTTAAAGTAATTGAAAAAACCACCGTCCATCTTAGATTTGTCAATTTTTCAGACATCTCTATCATTGTTGGTAAAAGATCTCTGCTATCTCATAAGAAAAAAAAAAGATCTCTGCTTCAACAAAAAAAAAAACTCTGTAGCAACTTCATTTCGTTAGATAAATGAATGAATACAAACTTAACTTGGTTTTCTTTTCTTTACATTCTAAACCGAAAATACCTGAAAACTATGAATTGAGCACGTAAAGGACTCAAATTTAAACTTAAAGATGAATTAAGCACTTGGGTTTACTTAAACACTATTTATTGATTAAGACAGTATTGCAAGTAACCTAACCCTATACGATGTCTGAAGTTCTATATTTATTGTCAATATGTTTTTGAGTTAGATAAAAACTTGATATTGTAAACAGAGCTAGACCTGAGCAGGATTGAACAAAAAAACAACATATGTTCTGTATTATCGGCTAAAAGACGTGTTAGATTCAAATAATAGCGCACATGTGAGAATAGTTACATATAGGAAACTAAGACCGAGTAACATAGAATATAATAACTATGACATTTCTCTATTCATTTTCTTTGAAACAGTTTTGAATACATTGTTCATAAACTTATCAACTTGGTCTTTTGTTTTTCACCCGTGTCAACATATGTCTGTTTCGTATAAATGTCTAGTTTGCTTTGGATTTTAGATTGGAACCTGCTCACTATTTCATATTGGAGTCACAATAACCAAGTATCTAACACTGGTAAAGAAAAAGAAATAAACCCAGAAGGAGAAAATCCTATAACAGTGGACAATCGGCCCCATTTTAAAGATTTGATTCTTTATGTTGGTATCCATCGACATCAGTGCGAACCCATATGTGAATTGAATACTACTTGAGAAACAATAACTCAAATGAAGTAAATAGTTGTCGGGATTGGCGTCATCTTTTATCGCCGTACTTAACTACATGAGATTACACATTAGAAAATTTAAATATTGATTTACTTCTTAAGGAATAATCCTTTTAAAATTATCTTCTTTTGTACTTATTTCATCAATAAATATAATGAAGTCAATTTAGGTAGGTAAGGACTATGGAATTATAAAAAAAAGAAAGATATACTTGAAAACTTTATCTTGTTGTAGTTTATCACAATATTGATATAGAAAACATGATTGTTTTAAGTATGTGTAATAGTAAACAGCATATGAGATAAAAAAAAAGGCAACAACTTGTACATAGAGTGAAGACGATCCGTCTGCTATGAAGATGATGTATTGTGCTTGTTAAGGGGCAAAAGGCTCTCCGAGAAAGTAGTAAAAAAGCTACCGTAGCATAGAGGCGGAACCCAGGAAGGTATTCCACTTAGAACAAACTCTGTCCAACTATCCTTCTTCCAATTGTAACAATAAAAAGACACACCTTCCTTCTTTCTTTCGTGAAAATCCTGACGGTCAATGGATGTTAGAATTATCTTGTCATCTGATCCGACAAAAGTACGAAACTTAATCGTCAGATTCTTCCCTAAATCAAAAGGCAATCTGAAACTACTCACTTCATTCCATATTTTGTTACAAGATCTACTTGACGTTCTATTGCTCTCCTCCTCCTTGTACTCATTTTCATAAGTATACATCTTGAATACATCATTCTCCATTCTAATTACCATAGCTACACACCCATCAACTTCCAATAAATCAACACGCCCGTCCTCAGGACGAATATACAATTTGAAAGTCCGAGGGTGATCAAGGATGAAATCAGGGAGTCGGATTGATCTAAACTTCTCACTTCCTACATCAAATGCAACTATACATACAGGATGTGTATTACTACCCGACTGCCACTTCATAACATGATCCGTGGTCCAATAAATAACACCATTCACACAAACAGATTCATTTGTTAGTTCGTACGGTGGGACCTCTTTGATCTTCCGCCATCTACTATTACGGTAAATACCTCGGCGCCTACTTATGGTAAAAACATCGCAAACAGAATAAGTGTTGGAGTCCAACCTAGAAAATGCCATCTTCCACACACAGACCAGTGTGTATTCATTAGTGGCAGGATCAAAACCAAATCCACAGTTCACAGATCTAGCAATATACATTCCTTTATAGCAAGGATCCCCAAGCAAGTCTTTGTCAAACAATTTTGAGTCAAACCATGGAGATACTTCTCTAGTACTGACGTTGCATAGACGGAAAGCACATCTAATCTTAGAGTCAATGAGACAAATCAAACCGTTTACAGGTTTTGAGATCATAACGTAAGAGGACGAGTCCATCTGCCTTACTGTGTCGACAACTATTTTTGAAGTGCTTTTGTTGTTATTGTCGTCTTCAACCAACATTAGATCCGCTGTAATGTAGTACTCTTTGTAAGGCCAAGAGCCTATACAAGACTTTTCCTTATTGAAACGAAACCAACCCGCACTTAGTACGGCACTTGTTTCTCTTTCTACCTCCTCCTTTGTGATGGGTACAGGAACGACGATAAACATACGGGTAGTAGGGCGTGTTTTGTAACGGGTAAGGTGTAAATCAATAAATTGTTGATCTTGTCGAATTAACGAACACCATTGCTTACAAACACTCTTAAATCG
>BEHA01001410.1:119293-129362 GCA_002897215.1 Eschscholzia californica subsp. californica | reverse complement strand
GGCGAATTTTCAAAAGCCAATTTTTCCAAAGCATAGCTTTCAACTGTCGTCGAAAGGTACCCATTCTTCTTCTCTCTCTTCAAACCCCTAGAACACCAAAATGATTTTTACATATAGAGAGAGAGAGAGGAACAATTAGGGCTTTTTTTTTTATTAAAGTGAGAGAGAGAAGAGAGGAATCTGGTTTTGTAAGAGAAAGACGTACATTTGTTGGTGAAACAGCAAAAAGGAGAAGAAGAAAGATAGTTCAGGTGTCATCCCGAGGAAGACGTCGTCCTAACCGTTGGATTAAAGATGACGTCGTTAGCGCCAAACAAAATATCAAGGTGAGTAGTCTTCCTCCCTCCCTGAGGTTAGTTAACATTTTACCCAACTTCCACGACCTCTCGTCGCTTAGAAAATTGTAAGGGCCATCCCTCAAGAATTTTTTTTTTTTTTTTTTTATAGAATTGTTCAGCGTGTCTCGGACTCTTGACCTTTAGGGTAGAAGACTATACCTCTTATCACTTGATTGTTGACCCATCACTTAAAAGTTGAAGTCGTAAAAGTTTTGGGGAAAATGACTTGTTGGGGTGAAAATATTATCAAAATAACTAAAAAAGCCTAGATTATTTTCTATTAGGTAGAAGTTACCAAAATTTTATATGTAATAATTGGTAAAGTTTGAAATAATATTGATAATTATCAATAAGGTCACTTTCTTTTATTTTCATTCCCAAAATAACCCTATCCTCTAAAACAGTTCTCTCTCCAGAAAATTCAGAAATTTGGTTTTCTTCCTCTTTCTCTGTTCTCCTGCAGTTCTTCTTCTTCTTCGATACATCTTGTTCTTCGATTTCTTCTTCTTGATTCGAAAAAATTTAAGTTCAGGTTCGTTCCTGATGTTGATGATACAAACCCTAGAAAACAAAGCCCAATATTTGGTGACGAAAAAGGGCTATCTCCATGAAAGCTTCTGGGAAGCTAAATTTAGCTTCCATTACTGCTATCCTCTTCATCTCTCACTAAATCACCCATTACCATTCTCAAAACCCATCTCTTCATTTCCACTCAAACCTCTTACAAAGACTAAGATCATCCTCAAAGCTTTTTCTTTCTTTTCTTCTTCTTCATCTTCCTCCCCAGATCCCCAAAACCACCACAAAAAAAACAATTTTGAAGGGTTCAAACCACTCTCGTCTGTTCTCAAAACCATGGATCAAAATTGAACCTCTAGAGAAGCAGTGGTCATTATTAAAATCTCATCTCTTGTGTTCAATTGGAGAATCAGAATTAGCAAAATCAGGGTTTGAAGTGATACTATCAAAAGACCCAATCTTTGTTGAAGCTTGTCATGGTTTAATAGTGGCAGCTCCACAATCAGAATCAGGGGATGTATTGAAGAGAATGGGAAATGCTATGGAAATTTGTAAGATAGAGAAGAAAAAAGAAGAATTGAGAGACTTTAAATTGTTAGTTGCTCAAGTTAAGGTAATTGAAGGAAGTTATATTGATGCATTAAAGGTTTATGAAGAACTTGTGAAGGAAGAACCACGAGACTTCAGACCTTATCTTTGCCAAGGGATAATTTATACTTTATTGAGGAAGAATGGTGAAGCTGAAAAACAATTTGGGAAGTATAAAAGACTAGTGCCTAAAGAACATCCTTATGCTCGATATTTCGAAAATAATATAATGGCAACAAAGATTTTCTCTCAAATGGCTGATAAACAAGATATGGGTTCGAAAAATTGAGTAAGAATTCCTAATTCTACTTTAAGCTTTGATCATTAAAATAACTTAGTAGCTGGTTTCTTATGGTTGTTCTTAGTTTTTGTATTTGTTTATATGATAATTAGTTAAAGCCGTCATTGTTAAACTCATTAGCATTTTAAATTATTTCAGACAATGGAAGTTGTTGTCAAAATTGCCTAGTGTTGATGATTGATTTATTTCAAACTATATTAGTTCGGATGTTTTTGATAATTATTTCCTTCATTTCTAATACTGGATGAGTTTGGTGTTGTATAAGTTCTTGATTTCTGAGGAAAATATGAGAGAAATTGGGCTTTGTGGCCTTTTGACGTTTTCTTTTGGTTCTTGAAGATATCTATATAAAAAACGAAAGGTTTGGTTCTTGTAGTAGTTTTTTTTTTTGATGAAATGGTTCTTGTAGTAGTTGATAGGTAAAAGTGATATTTATTAGTTATTGATTGTAAATGCTTGTAGTGCAAAAAGTTGATAAAAATCACATATTGGGGGTCTTTGATGTAGTTTTAAGTGTTTCTTAGATTTTGATTACTATCAATTTTCTTCAAATGAATCTATCCTACTTAAGATTGGTAATTTCTTGTTTGATCCCAAAATCCAACTTTAAGGGGGAGTGGGGGTTTGTCTTTTGTCTTGTTGTCCAAGTTTGAATTGCGAGAATCTAAGGTCGTCTAAGATCGAATCAAGCGTCTGTCCAAACAAAACACTTTTTGCAATCTAAGAAACTCAAGATTATATTCTCGATTTGCAAATCGAGTTTGCAGGATATGCAACTCAAGATTATATTATGCAAAGCTTGCATATTATGTTTGCAAACACAATTTGCAGTTTACATTATGCAAACACATGTTTGCAGTTTACATTGTTGCAAACACGTTTGCAGAACAGATTGTTGCAAACACGTTTGCATAACAGATTGTTGCAAACACGTTTGCATAACAGATTGTTGCAAACACGTTTGCATAACAGATTGTTGCAAACACGTTTGCATAACAGATTGTTGCAAACACGTTTGCAAAAAAACGTAAAGGAAAAAAACGCCATTTTTTTCTGGGTTTTTTTTTGAAAAAAAAGTATTGAAAGTGGATCTTGTTAGATAGCTAATGAAAAATCATTTCTAAATATATAATTTTTATAGAAATCCGACATCTCAAACAAAAGTTATATCGATTTAAAATTTAAGAAAAAATAAAAGAATTTAGTTACACATAATGACCAAAAGGGGTATTTTAGTATTTGCACACTTTTTGACCTGAATAATAATTTTCAAATGTTTTGTGCTTTTCTACTCATTTTCAATATTATTTTGACCTTTATAGAAATTACCTCAAAGTTTTGGGTGGAAACAAAATTTGTTATCTATACTTCCAGTATCACTTGTCATCTTTTCACGTTTACATTACGATCACGGCCCTGGGGAATAAAAAAAAATTATTCAGGGAATAAAGATTTTAGTCAATAAATATTGACTCAAGGGCATATTTTTTTTAGTACAAAAATTGACTTGATCAAACATGTCCCTTAATCTTCATATTCTTACTCCCTATCTCTCTTTCTCTCGCTTTTGTCTCTATCGTTCTCTCCTATTTCTCTCTCTATCTCCCACTGTCTCACACCACCTATCTTTTGTTCTCTTATTATTTTCCGCTTATTTTCTTAGACTCTCTCTCGATTCCTCATTGTATATCTCTTATTATCTCTCTTTATTGCTCTGACTATCTATGTTTCTCGATCTCTCATTGGTTCTCTCTCAATCTCTTATTGGTTTCCGATTGACCTCTCATTGTTTCTCTCCCTCACACAGACACCGCTTCGACAAAGAGAAGTATTCCCTTCGTTGGAACCTGACATCGAGGAGGATTTCTGGTGAAACCCTCCTCGAGGATTTCGTAGCCACGAAACATTTGTGGCCATGACCATTTCGTTGACACAAACGTTTCGTGGCCACAAACTCTGTGATTTTCTTAGAGATGTCTATACAGACCGAGAGAGAGAGGGAGAGAGACTGCGAGAAAGATAGATAAAGACCGCGAGAGAGAGAGAGATCTCCAATGAGAGAGAGAGAGAGCGGGAGAGGAGAAGAAAGGAAAGAAAAGATGTGGCGATGGTGGTCAGCATGGTGGTTGCCGGAATGGTGGTGGTGGGAAGTTGTTGTGGTGAAGGTGATTAAGAGGATGAAGATTAGGGGGCAATGTTTGATCAAGTGAGTCTTTGGACTAAAATACAATATTCTCCCGAGAATACACAAAAAAACGTGGATTCCTTAGAGAATTTATTCCTCAAAGATTATTCTTTATTCCCCAAAGTCGCGGCCTTATTGACGCGTTGTCATCCCCGGTTATCCTTAAAAATAATTAAATTTCTTTTTCTCTTTTCTTCCAATCACCGACCACCTCTGACCACTACCATCATTTATCTCTCTCTCGTTTTCCCCTGTTTATCTTTATCTGATTTCCTTCAAACCACCAATCAATTTGGTTTTGGGGGACTCCAAACCAAATCGACATCCGCCGCAGGAGACGCTCTCGTCGTTGGAACAAATAGAGAAAGGAGGAAAATGGAGAAGAGGGAGGTGGCAGTGGTGGAAGGTGGTGGCCGGAAGAGAGCATAGCGGGGGCGGGGGGATGAGAACAGTATCTGAATTTTTCGAGAACCCTTTTAACCCAAAGCGTTTCCATGGCTAGAAACACTTCTTCAGGATGAAGGGTTTCTGTCTCAAGCCATTTGATCTAACGAAAGGTTTCAGGTCCTTCCCCTTCACTGGAGTTCTCCAACAGTGGGCAAGAAACCTAAGCGACGATAATTTGGGTGAAGTTTAAAAATGAGAGAAATAGACTTTGTGGTTGGAGGTAGTGGTCGGAGGTGGTGGTGGTTGTGGGAGGAGATGGGAAGACGAAAAAGGTTTGAAAAATGAAAATTTTGAAGAATCGTCGGTGATAGAAGTACGTAGTTGACACTCGGACGTGAAGACAAGAAATAGTGGCGGGTTGTGGAGAAAAAAAAAGATTTCGTCCAAAATTTTGGAAGGGGCCAAAAAATTATGTTATTTCTCTAAAAATTTATTTTAAAGTAATTGAAAAACCCACCGTCCATCTTAGATTTGTCAATTTTTCAGACATCTTTATCATTGTTGGTAAAAGATCTCTGCCTCAACAACAAAAAAAAAACTCTGGAGCAACTTCATTTGGTTAGATAAATGAATGAATACAAACTTAACTTGGTTTTCTTTTCTTTACATTCTAAACCAAAAATACCTAAAAACTATGAAATGAGCACGTAAAGGACTCAAATTTAAACTTAAAGATGAATTTAGCACTTGGGTTTACTTCAACACTATTTATTGATTAAGACAGTATTGCAAGTAACTTAAGAGCATCTCCAACGCAAAACTCATAAAACTCTCTATTCATCCTATGTGTCAAGTTCCAATTGAGATTCTCACTCCTAGGTGGCCTTAATAGAGATCTTCAATTTTTTTTTTCTCCGATGCAAAACTCTAAACTTATCTTATTTACTTATGTGGCATAGTTATTTTTGTCAATAAATAATTAGTTATTTTAGAAAATATAGAAGACTCTATTTCTATTGGTTGAAAATCAAATATTGATGAGTTGGACAATTAGAGATATCTGTCCTCTTGAGATATCTCTATTCCACCCTCGATACGTCATCTTAGAGATCCAAATAGAGTGTTGCATTGGAGAGGAGTATTAAGAATAAACTCTAAAAATCCTAGGTGGCACTCAGAATTTCTAAGATTGAGTGTTGCATTGGAGATGCTCCCGTATACGATGTCTAAAGTTCTATATTTATTGTCAATATGTTTTTGAGTTAGATAAAAACTTGATATTGTAAACAGAGCTAGACTTGAGCAGGATTGAACAAAAAAACCACGTATGTTCTGTATTATCGACTAAAAGACATGTGTTAGATTCAAATAATAGCGCACATGTGAGAATAGTTACACATAGGAAACTAAGACCGGGTAACATAGAATATAATAACTATGACATTTCTCTATTCATTTTCTTTGAAACGGTTTTGAATACATTGTTTATAAACTTATCAACTTGGTCTTTTGTTTTTCACCCGTGTCAACATATGTCTGTTTCGTATAAATGTCTAGTTTGCTTTGGATTTTAGATTGGAACCTGCTCACTATTTCATATTGGAGTCACAACCAAGTATCTAACACTGGTAAAGAAAAAAAGAGATAAACCCAGAAGGAGAAAATCCTATAACAGTGGACAATCGGCCCCATTTTAAAGATTTGATTCTTTATGTTGGTATCCATCGACATCAGTCCGAACCCATATGTGAATTGAATACTACTTGAGAAACAATAACTCAAATGAAGTAAATAGTTGTCGGGATTGGCGTCATCTTTTATGGCCGTACTTAACAACTCGAGATTACACATTACAAAATTTAAATAATGATTTACTTCTTAAGGAATAATCCTCTTAACAATATTATCTTCTTTTGTACTTATTTGATAAATAAATATAATGAAGTCAATTTAGGTAGGTAAGGACTATGGAATTATAAAAAAAAGAAAGATATACTTGAAAACTTTATCTTGTTGTAGTTCATCACAATATTGATATAGAAAACATGATTGTTTTAAGTATGTGTAATAGTAAACAGCATATGAGATAAAAAAAAGGCAACAACTTGTACATAGAGTGAAGACGATCCGTCTGCTATGAAGATGATGTATTGTGCTTGTTAAGGGGCAAAAGGCTCTCCGAGAAAGTAGTAAAAAAGCTACCGTAGCATAGAGGCGGAACCCAGGAAGGTATTCCACTTACAACAAACTCTGTCCAACTATCCTTCTTCCAATTGTAACAATAAAAAGACACACCTTCTTTCTTTCGTGAAAATCCTGACGGTCAATGGATGTTAGAATTATCTTGTCATCTGATCCGACAAAAGTACGAAACTTAATCGTCAGATTCTTCCCTAAATCAAAAGGCAATCTGAAACTACTCACTTCATTCCATATTTTGTTACAAGATCTACTTGACGTTCTATTGCTCTCCTCCTCCTTGTACTCATTTTCATAAGTATACATCTTGAATACATCATTCTCCATTCTAATTACCATAGCTACACACCCATCAACTTCCAATAAATCAACACGCCCGTCCTCAGGACGAATATACAATTTGAAAGTCCGAGGGTGATCAAGGATGAAATCAGGGAGTCGGATTGCTCTAAACTTCTCACTTCCTACATCAAATGCGACTATACATACAGGATGTGTATTACTACCCGACTGCCACTTCATAACATGATCCGTGGTCCAATAAATAACACCATTCACACAAACAGATTCATTTGTTAGTTCGTACGGTGGGACCTCTTTGATCTTCTGCCATCTACTATTACGGTAAATACCTCGGCGCCTACTTATGGTAAAAACATCGCAAATAGAATAAGTGTTGGAGCCCGACCTAGTAAATGCCATCTTCCACACACAGACCAGTGTGTATTCATTAGTGGCAGGATCAAAACCAAATCCACAGTTCACAGATCTAGCAATATACATTCCTTTATACAAGTCTTTGTCAAACAATTTTGAGTCAAACCATGGAGATACTTCTCTAGTACTGACGTTGCATAGACGGAAAGCACATCTAATCTTAGAGTCAATGAGACAAATCAAACCGTTTACAGGTTTTGAGATCATATCGTAAGAGGACGAGTCCATCTGCCTTACTGTGTCGACAACTATTTTTGAAGTGCTTTTGTTGTTGTTGTCGTCGTCTTCAACCAACATTAGATCCGCTGTAATGTAGTACTCTTTGTAAGGCCAAGAGCCTATACAAGACTTTTCCTTATTGAAACGAAACCGACCCGCACTTAGTACGGCACTTGTTTCTCTTTCTACCTCCTCCTTTGTGATGGGTACAGGAACGACGATAAACATACGGGTAGTAGGGCGTGTTTTGTAACGGGTAAGGTGTAAATCAATAAATTGTTGATCTTGTCGAATTAACGAACACCATTGCTTACAAATACTCTTAAATCGAAAAAGGGATTTCACTGGGAGTCTAGTTAATATCTCAAATGCCAACCAATCATCATCAATAAGAGTACTACTACTAGTACTAGTTCTATTACGAGTTTTACTTCTAGTACCATAAGAGTGATTAGTTGAAGTAATAGTACCTCTGTTGCTCTTCTTGTTGTTCTTCTTCTTCATGTTGAGATTTTTTATCCTCCCACCACCTGAATCATTTTAAATGAGATATATAAGAAATCAAGAAGATAAACCCTTGATTTAAATAAGAGAGATAAGAAATCTTGGAAGTTGGTAGGGAGGTTAATACCAATTCAAAACTAATAATCACATATCCAAACTAAGAATAGCAAATGAATTACCTTCTTCTTGAAAGAACAAGAAAGAGAGAACTAGGGCTTTGGTGATCGACTGATCGTCGCCGATCAGCAGTTCTAATTGCTGGCACTGCTGTTATTGAGGGATTTGATGGCCCAACCCTTTTAAATCTCACCCGACCACTTCTTTTACGGTTCAGATTTAAATGCACTGACACTACGGCAACGGCTCTCGGGTGGCCTCCCCGTTTTTGTTAAAGGGCCTCCCCATGGTTTCGTTGACTTAGTAAAAAACCTTTGACTTAACTTGGTTAAAGGGCCCCCTCTTTGAATGGGTGAAAAAAACCCCCCTTAAAAGGTGTATTTCAGCCACATCATTTGACCACGCCACATCATCATCTTCTCCGGCAGGGTCGCCGGCCGGCCAAACTTCCGGCCGGCGACCTTCAAATTTTTTATTTTTTTTTATTCTCTCTCTCTCTCTAAAAACAAATTTTTTTTTTTCTCATATGAACCAGATCTAGAGAGACCTTGAAGGTCTTCAACAGACCTTCAAGAAGGTCCGAACAGACCTGCTTGAGGGTCTGCAACAGACCTTCAAGCAGGTCTGTTCGGACCTTCTTGAAGGTCTCTCTAGATCTGGTTCATATGAACCAGAGAGAGAGAAATTTTTCTTTTTTTATTTTTTAGAGAGGGAGAGGATAAAAAAAAAAAGAAAAAAATTTTGAAGGTCGCCGGCCGGAAGTTTGGCCGGCCGGCGACCCTGCCGGAGAAGATGATGATGTGGTGTGGTCAACATCACCGGTCTTGGGTTAAGTTTGACCTAACGGCGTTAACTTTGCCGTTAGGTCAAATATTGATGAAGGAGGTGCTCTTTTGTAGAGGGGGCCCTATAACCAAATGGGTTATAATGAGGGGCGCTTTTAGCGGGGAGGCCTTTTAACAAAAACGGGGGGCCTTCTAAAATTTCCCCTTTTTTTTCGTTGAAACGGTAGATAACTTCTTAGTAGACGACGCCCAAACCAAATCGAAACAACATATTTTCAACAACAAAAAAAATGATCGAAACAATGTATCGGTTGAATATTAAATAAGAATATCAAAATATAATGTGTCAGTCTGTTGTTGTCGGATGAAATAGTATAGTGGTTTGTACTTTGATATTCACTGGTCTATGTTTGATCTTCTCGAAATAATGGATCGATTTGATTTTTGATAAGTTTTTGTTTTGCCTTGATTTTCATACCAAATTTTTTCTTCACAAATAAGAGTAGTTGTGCTTTTTAAGTGAAGAGCACTATTCTCTAAATAATTGAAAATCTAGTGTTTTTGTTCCAATGGTAACATTTGATATATATACATTTTCCTTTCATACACTTCCTCGACTTTTTTTTGTTGAAATTTCTTCGACTTGTCATTCTTCATCGTTTATATGGTTGTTTGATGCTAAATGTACAAGGGGCACAACTTTTTGGTTACAATTTTTAAGACATTTCCCATGGAACACTCCAAAAAATTTAGGTGTCAAATTTGAGAAGTGAATCTTGAAATTGGCTCTTTTCTCTTTAGTTATTTAAATTCCTTCTTTTGAAATTGTTGTTGGTGGGAAAAGCATAAGAAGACATGTCTGAGGAATACCAATTATACCTTATGTTTGTCTTCATTCTTATGCACCCATCTAGGCTCTACAAATTTCACCTACTATGTACGGTAAGAATAAATAATCTTGTTAGGTTTTGTGCGCCCTAAAGGTCGACGAGGTAAATGATTAACCCATAAGGTTATTCATCTTCGCCCAATGATTTGTGCGCCCGTTAACATTTTTCCTTCCAAACCTCCCACCAGCTTTATATCAAGAGAAAAAATGCCGAAATTTTTGTTTGGTGAAATTTTATGGGTCTTAGTCGATTGGGAGAGAGGAAGAGAAGGTTTCAGTCGGCTGCGAGAGACAGAGAGAAACCTGTAGAAGGTTTCATCA
>BEHA01001410.1:107227-118565 GCA_002897215.1 Eschscholzia californica subsp. californica | reverse complement strand
AAAAAAGGAAGCTACCTGCACATAGAGTGAAGACGATCGGTTTGCTATGGTGATGTTGTATTGAGATTGTTAAGGGGCAAAAGGCTCTCACAGAAAGTAGTAACAATGGTACCATGGCATAGATGCCGAATTGAGGAAGGGATTCCACTTACATCAAACTCTGTCCAACTATCCTTCTTCCAATTGTAACAATAAATTGACACACATTTCTTTTTTCTTTCATGACATTCCTGACGGTCAATGGATGTTAAAATTATCTTGTCATCTGATCCGACGAAAGTACGAAACTTAATCGTCAAATTATTCCCCAAATCAAAAGGCAATGTAAAACTACTCACTTTCTTCCACATTTTGTTACATGATGTAGTTGACGTTATATTGATCTCCTCCTTGTAATCATTTTCATAAGTATACATCTTGAATACATCATTCTCCATTCTAATTACCATAGCTACACACCCATCAACTTCCAATAAATCAACAGGCCCGTCCTCAGGACGAATATACAATTTGAAAGTCCGAGGGTGATCAAGGATGAAATCAGGGAGTCGGATTGCTCTAAACTTCTCACTTCCTACATCAAATGCAACTATACATACAGGATGTGTATTACTACCCGACTGCCACTTCATAAGATGCTTAGTGATCCAATAAATAACACCATTCACATGAACAGATTCATTAGTTAGTTCGTACGGTGGGACCCCTTCGATCTTTCGCCATCTAATATTACCGTCAATACCTTGGTGGCCACCAATGGTAACAACCTCGCAAATAGGAAAAGTGTTGGGGTTCAACCTAGAAAATTCCATGTTCCACACACGGACCAATTTGTGTTCATTAGTGACAGGATCGAAACCAAATCCACAGTTCACAGACCTATCCCTATATTTTTCCTTATAGTAAGGAATCCCATGCTTGTCTTTGACAAACAATTTGACTCAAACCTTGGTGATACTTCTCCAGTACTAATGTTGCATAGACGAAAAACATATCCTATATGTAAGTCAATGAGACAGATCAAACCGTTTACAGGTTTTGAAATCATATTGTAAGAGTACGAGTCTATCAGCCTTGGTGTGTTAACAACTACTCTTGTTGAAATCATATGGTAAGATGGCGAGCCTATCAGCCTTGGTGTGTCAACTACTACTTTTGTAGTGTTTTTGTCGTTGTTGTCATCTTCAACCGACATTAGATCAGCCATGATATAGAACTCTTGGTAAGGCCAAAAGCCTATATTAGTCAATGGTTCATCTCTTCCGATCTCTTCCTTTGACATTGGTACGGGAACAAAAATAAGCATACGGGTAGTAGGGCGTGTTTTGGAACGGGTAAGGTGTAAATCAATAAATTGTTGATCTTGTCGAATTAACGAACACCATCGCTTACAAACACTCTTAAAACGAAAAAGGGTTTTCACTGGGAGTCTGGTTAGTATCTCAAATACCAACATATCATCATCAATAAGACTATTACTATTTCTACTTCTAGTACCAATATCAATACCAAGAGAGTGAGTAGTTGAAGTAATAGTACCTCTCATGCTCTTCTTCTTCTTCTTGCTCACCTCGTTGTTGAGTTTAATCATCTTCCCACCACCTGAATCATTATTAATTAGATAAAGATATAAGAAATCATGAAGAAAAAACCCTTGATTTAACTAATAGATATAAGAAATCTAGGAAGTGGGTTGGGAGATTAATACTACTAGTTCAAAACTAATAATCACAAATCCAAATTAAGAATAACAAATAAATTACCTTCTTCTCTGAAAGAACAGGATAGAGAGAGGGAGAAAGAGGTAGCTAGGGTTTTGGTGATCGTCGTCAATCAGCAGTTCTCATTGTTGCCACTGTTCCTCGAGAGAGGGATTTGTTAACCCAACCCTTTTGAATCTCACCCGTCCACTTTTTTGACGGTTGAGATTTAAACCTTTTCACTGATCACAGGAAAAAAGAAGTGCGGGAAAATCTTCGGCGCGATCAGTATTTCCCGCGTCAGGTATATATTTAGAGAGAGAGAGAGGGAGGAACCATCGTTCTTCTCCGTCATGGGAAACTTGAGATCAACCTACAGATACGAAGACGATGAATCCACCATCAATGTTAATGGAGAAACCCTAACTCAATCTCAACCCACCGTCATTGCCACCCCCAAATCCACCACCACCGCCACCGGAACTCCAATTCTGTCGGACAGTGGTAACCTTTCTTCGGAACAACAAACAAAACAAGAACCAGAAATCTCCGACGTAATCAGCGAAATCGAACCATCTGAAGGTGAAAATGATGAACTTCAAACTCATAAACAACAACAACAACACTCATCTGAAAAACACACAACTACTGTTTCAGATGAAGATGATGATCAAGAAGAAGATGAAGTTAGCCCTAGAAAGAAACGAAAATCAATCACTTCCGTCACATCGTCTCAATCATCTCCAAAAATCAACTTGTTAGAGGAAGAAGAAGAAGAAATTGAAGAGTCGGAGAAATTTGTGGAGAAAATCCCTCCGATTACAACAATAGTGAAAAAACGGAAGAAGAAATCGAACAATGTTAATAGTGTTTGGGTGAAATCAACATCTAGAAAGGGTAAAAAGAAGAACAAATTAAACAATAATAGCAACCAAAAGAACACCAACAATCATCATAATGTTGCTTCTGCTGCTGAAGATTATGTTCTAATAACTCCAGTAAATCGATTTCCAGACAAGACTGATGATTCACCTGATATGAAAATCTGTTTATCCAAAGTTTATAAAGCTGAGAAGATTGAATTAAGTGATGATAGGTTATCAGCTGGAAGCTCAAAGGGTTATAGAATGGTTCGAGCAACAAGAGGGGTTGTTCAAGGAGCTTGGTATTTTGAGATTAGGGTTTTGGAACTTGGGGAAACTGGGCATACGAGGTTAGGTTGGTCTACTGATAAGGGAGACTTGCAGGCACCAGTTGGGTATGATAGGTTTAGTTTTGGGTACAGAGATGTAGATGGGAGTAAGGTTCACAAGGCATTGAGGGAGAAATATGGGGAAGAAGGGTATGTCCAAGGTGATGTTATCGGTTGTTATATTAATCTTCCGGATGGAAACTTATATGCACCGAAACCGGTAGAATATTTTTGGTATAAGGGGCAAAAGTATTCATCGACATTGGAGGCGAAGGAAGAATCTCCAAAAGTTGTACCAGGTGACCAATTTCATTTGTCCCTCTATCTTCCATTGCTGATTTGCTGCATTTACTGCCTTAGATCATAACACTGCATTCACAATGAAATTACTAACCCTTACATGCCACATTTATGTTTTGCGCTTATGATATATGATAAGGAATTAGGTCATCATCTAGATTAGATTACGATGGTTTTTTTATTTCGGTAAAATGAAAAGGTTAATTTACATTTAGGCATTTAGCAACTATTACCTTTCGTGAATAAACTTGTTACGAAATCATGGTTTTCCACAATTATATGGAGTACCTCAGTACCCGCTTACCTATTAAATTGATCAAATGAATTTTTTTTAAATGAAAGGAGTGATATCTTCACTATGCTTTACATGACATCCAAACTAGGTTGGCACCTCATGAAGCATCTATCATTAGATATCATCATAAAAGGGGGGACCTAAAGCCTGCCCCTGATAACAAGAGATCTCATAACGCACCTAAGAATCAAAGTCATCTAAACCTATACGAAGAAATACCATATACATCTTTGTGGACATAGGGTAGAATAAAATTAGGCGCAACACTCCACTAATTAGCATTTGCCAATGAGCAACCTTCATTTGCTAGCCGATCAGCAGCAACATTTCCTTCTCTGTAAATATGTGAGTCTCGAAACTCCATCTCTCTAATCCGATCTAAAATGTTTCTCCAGTGGTTCTGCATACACCAAGGAACTATGGAGGTGTTACTAAGTGCATGGAAAACTAACATAGAATCACATTTCGACCAAATCTTCTTCCAATTTTTGGTCCACGCCATATTTACAGCATGTACTACAACCATCAACTCTGAATAAACCAAGTTTTGAATACCCAAAGGTATTGCAAAACAACCTGATTCAAAGCCTGTGTTATTTCTAAATATCCCACCACAACCAGAAACCTCCTGGATTACCTCTCGATGAGCCATTTGTTGATTTTTACCCAGCTAGCTAGAGGCATGTGCCATTCAACTTGAATAATTTTAAGTGTTTTTTCTTGGGCGCCTGTCACTTTAAAATAACGAAGGATGGTAATTTCTCTCATTGAATTCTGCATAGAACCGCTAACCAGCCGCCCAGACTCAAAAGTAAGACGACGAATGACTGAGATAGCTTTGAAGATATCCAGAATGGTATTATCGAAAATGCAAGAGTTCCTGGTCTCCCAAATAGTCCAGAAAGCCGAGATTATTGTCGATAAATATAGGCCTTCAACCTGCTCTGAGAAGCCAGCTGTGAAGACTCCCTCAATTAATTTTGAGCCAGTTGAGTGTTTGATGTTGCGACCAAATACAGAACCGACCCAAGCTTTGATGCATATGTACATCCATAAAATAAATGAGATATACTTTCTCCCATCTGACCATAGAGGGAACAACGAGATGCTAAAGAGCAACCCATTTTCATAAGAATGTCTTCAGTCAAAAGGCGATTATGCATAACTCTCCATTCTAAAAGCGATTGGCGAGGGGGTACATATTGTCGCCAGATTCTCTTATACCACTCTACTGCCGAACGGCGAGGACGCATAAACTCATAAGCATCTTTAAAACTTCACTCACCTGAAGGTAGCAAGTCCCAAACTAACTTGTCTTCATGTTGTGTTATAGGGATTACAATATCCTTAATTTGCCTCACCAGGTCTGGAAATTGTAACTCCAACATATTCGGAATAGACCAATTACCGGATGTAATGAAAGAGGATACTGTAGATTTGAGGCGACCATGAAGTGATTCAGGGATTCTTAACATTTCAACTAAGGTGGAATCGAGCCATCTGTCACACCAAAAATTGATCCCAGTACCATTACCAATAAGTCACCTCGAATGAAGAGAAATAATACCAATTTTATTCTTCAATCCTGACCAAATTGAGGAACGTTTATATGAAGTAAATCGTCCAGATGACAAAATCGAGCTCTCATCCATTTAGCCCAATGAGCCGAAGTGGATGCCATTCGCCATTCTAATCTATAAGCAAAGCCCCTTCATTCAACGTAAATATTATCTAATACCATCACCTTCTTCAATCGGAGCACAAAGTTTATGCTAGGCAACAGTTATTGACTTTGATTCTGAGATGTCACCGCTCCAAATAAAGCATGCTGCAAGGCCAAGAAGAATATACCGAAAACTAATATACCAACATACTTAAAATAACGGAATTGACTAACTGGATACATCCCATCATCGATAGTGTTTTACCTTTTCAAGCACTAAGTTTGAGTTTCACTTTGTCTAGTAATGGTTGTAAATGAATTTTCTGAGGTTTCCCTTTAAATATGGGGATGCCTAAATAAGTGAAGGGAGAAGTGCCTTGTGGTATGCCCAGAATAGAAGAGACAATGGGGATTCTGTGTCTAGCTGTAGACCCATTAAGCAAAAAAGATTTTTCTTTACCAACCACTTGACCGGAGATTGCCGCATGTTCCTCAAACAAAAGTTTCAGAGCCTGTAGATTATATCGTGTACCTCGACAAAAAACCATAAGATCATCGGCATAAAAAATATGCGACGGAGCTGAACACCCTCTAGGTGAAGAAATCAGGTTCATTTTACCGTCATAAACTAGTTGAGTGATACCCCGAGATCAAATGAAATGAATGTGCATGAATAAACAAATACGGCATTGCGTCCAATTCTTACTTATGGTGATTGGCTGATCCTGAAGTCCTGCTGGTTACTTGATAAATCTATTTCGTTTATGACATCCATGTTCAGAGCTATGTTTCGGGGAATTGATTTAGTAGCTGTATTTGGTTCATTCTCCATAACAAGGATATAATATTATAAGGATATGCAGCTGAATCCATGAATTATTATCACGGGGTTTATTACGGGGTATTAGATTATCGTTATTTATACACTGTTAGATTATGTTTTACCTACCTGGCTGTTGTCCCCAAGGGATTTCAATTATGTGTTATCAAACTATCAAAGTCAGGTTCTTGACTGTTTCTTTCTTTCTTATTCATGGTTTTTTCTTACTATGCAGGTAGTGAGATATGTTTTTTCAGAAATGGAATATTTCAAGGTGTGGCTTTCAAAGATTTGTGCGGAGGACGTTACTTTCCTGCTGCTTCCATGTACACTCTCCCCAATCAACCTAATTGCGTGGTGAAGTTCAACTTTGGTCCTGATTTTGATTTTTTCCCCCAAGACTTTGGAGACCGTCTGATACCCAGTCCGATAACTGAAGTTCCTTATCAAGGATTTGATGGTAGAGTCGAGAATGGTGAATCTGCCGAGAAGAAATAGTAGTTCCCCTTACCTTGTGAAGATTGCATTGCGGCTAAATGATGGGTGGATCTTTGTAGTTAAGGTGTCGCCTTTCTAATTTTGTTAAGAATTGATTATTTGTTATATATTTAGCTAATGTAGCTGAGGAAATTTGCTTTAGAAAAGCTGAGGAATTTTCAGATCTTCCTCATCCGATTAAAGTAGTCGGCGAAGTTTATTTCAAACTAAGTAAGAGTTTTCCTGTTAGTTTTTACGCTGATCGGTATGTTGGAAGTATTATCTGTTACTGACTTAAACATGTCAATAATATATCACTTTGGTGGATTTATTAGGTTGTCCAAATGGTTTTGTTCTGTTTTTCCTCTAATTTTTATCGGCTACTTCGTCTGGAGCTCTTTTTTATCAACGATATACCATTATCACAGTGCACCACAATCTTTCTGTTGCATCAGTAATTGCATCGTACGGTTAGTTGCTAGAGTGTGTAGGTTCTTATTATTATTACGTTACTTGATTAGATTATTAAGTTATATACCTACATATTAAGCAAATTACACTGTCTCAACTTAACAGAAAGAGAATATGCTGTAATTTGGTAACATGAATTAATTCACTTAGTTTCAACTTTACAAGGTACCCCGTTAAGATCTTAAGTTGTGTTAGTTTCAGTGGTCCAGGGACCAACATGAACCATAAGACAAACAGAGTCATGATGGGCAGTACTCACTTTTAGACTTAATAGGATGAGCATAAATCTGCACGCTACTTAAGTCATTACCTTTTTATGCAGGTCTGAAGTATGGGTTTTGTATGCTAACGGACAATTATCCAAGAACACATTTTCTATCGTGAATTTCTGCAATAATCCAACAACCTCTGTTAGTACTAAGACGTGCACACTAATTGGCTCACAGAAACCCTGTTAGTATCTCATAGCATACTGTTCCGGAGTCATCCAGTTTTGTGTTATCGACCTATCATGTATAATTCATGTTACTTTCATTATCTCATGTCCCATCTCTAAAGAACAAAATCTCATCACTTCAAACATTCTCTGATATAAGGTACTAAGAGATGGGTTCTGTTTGATTAAGAAGTTGCCGATCGCACATCAAACAGTTTTTTAGGATTAGTGTAATTTCCCCAAACAATTTCTACTGAGGGCGTCTCTCTCTCATTTCTTTAAGGGTCATTCCTTGATTATTTTTTTGCAAATTTTTCATTTCGACAGCTATCTATTGTTGATTTGGTTATCGTTTCTAGTTCTGCTACTCCATGATCTTAGTTATGGGTCCTTTCATGGTTGCTTTCTTTGACGATTGCATCGATTATTCTTTAGTACAGCTGATTTGTGCAGGATATTTTACCATGGTGAAGTTTTGTGGACTTTTAAACATTCATCTTAGAGCTACCAGATATGGAGATTCTATATTACGTTTACATCATAATGACATGCATAATGTTTTGATTATTACCAATATTCTTTTTAGGGGAAGCAGCATTTCACTCTATCGTTAGAAAAGAAACTTCGACTTGATTTTATGCTTGTACGAGTTTTGAACTGTAAATGGCTCCATGGCTTATTGAAATTGCCCTTATTTATGGACTTTGAATTCGAGTATTTTAGGGTGTAAGCTGCAACACAATCTTCATTCTTCAGTCCGAACCAAAGATCTATGATACAAAGTAGATTACAATAAAATACAGATTATCATATCGGCGATATTACCATGGAACAACTCTTCTTGTTTGTAAGATTAGTGAAGGAAAGGTTGGTCATAGATTTGGAGAGTTTGCTTCATCTTTGACTTGAACCCAGCTGTGCGATAGCCCGAGCTTGTCAGAATTGATAACCTTTAGCAATCAGTGCGGAAGGGCTCTCTCATCCGTTATTTGTAGCTGAAGATGGAAAAAAAAGCAAGGAATACTTCCGAGACGATAGTAGCGAGGCTGAGCGTCTACTCACTAGATTGTCCTATCTATCATTAGGTTATGTGCATGCGTCTTCTATATTGTATTAGCGATTGAACCCTATCTCTTGATTGACTTGATCCGACGCTTGCTTTTTCGCAGTCCAGACCACCCAGTCCTGGTCGCTCTCAAAATGATAAAGAAGGGTATTGAGCTCATTAAGTTGTGCCTGAATCCAGCCACACGCGTTTGGTGATCACAACCAACATAGTTTTACATAAAGACACCCACTTATTGCTATCTGAGCAGAATGATAATAGCTACTTCTTTTTTGGCTCTTAATCT
This sequence comes from Eschscholzia californica subsp. californica, assembly GCA_002897215.1. Classification (NCBI taxonomy): domain Eukaryota; kingdom Viridiplantae; phylum Streptophyta; class Magnoliopsida; order Ranunculales; family Papaveraceae; genus Eschscholzia; species Eschscholzia californica. Next base: position 109,859 of record BEHA01001410.1, on the reverse strand, counting down.
ACTCTTTCTAATGAATCATTCCACCAAGTGTTCAGTTGCTATCCTGAATATACTGTGTAGTAGTGTTTGTTTCATTCACATTCTATGGGTTTTCCCAAGCTCTTTATTACTATACGATACCATGCTGTGTTCTTTATTTTCCTATGATGCTATGTTGGGTGCGTATTTTTTTGACTTTCCTTTACAGGACAGACAGATTCTGGCAAATATACGCTGCTATATGAGCATGGCACTAAAGCTGAGGAAAATTCTATTCAAGGAGTGAAGCTTCGGTTTTCGGTGGAAATTTCGGTACGCGTGGAAATGGAATATATTTCGGTCATATCGACCGAAATATTTCGAAATCTATTTCCTTGACAAGGCATTGATGGAAATTTCGGTAGGAAATGACCAAAATATTTCAAAATTCAATTCCTTGATTTCATTTAGCACGTGTTGTTAATCTCTCAGTATGAAACTAGTTGGTCAGGTTGGGACTAAATGAGCTACAATTCGGCCATATATATGGAATTATTCCGCCATATATATAAGCTATTTATATAATAAAAACTTCATAATGGATATATATATATGTATGTGTATTAATGTGTCTACTCCTGTAAATACGTAATTACAATAAAAGTTAATTCAAACAAATCCGAGTTTAGTCAGAATTTACCTCATCGAAAATCTTAAGCAAGTGTCTATTCTAATTGGGTGTAGGTTGTACTTGGTCTCCTCTGCTTTCTAGCTCTTCTTATGTTAATATCTACTTGAACTTTTAACTATCTGTGAATATGTGAAAATCTGAAACATACATACTTTTATAATTCTCGAGTATACCATACTAATAGGTCAAGATACGAGTCATTTTGATCCTCATTTTTACGTTCTGATCTAGATTTCTTACCCTCATGTTCATTGATGTTGTTAATGAATCAGAATCTTTTGACATCTTCGAGTGTCGTTGGTTTGTTCTAACGACTTTTTCTTTCCAGACAGGGAATGCTAATTAGTATCTGAGATAAGTTGTGAAGGTATTTGGCTTTCTAGCAGCTACTTCAGGTACAATTCTCAAATTCTGGAAGCCACTATCAAATATGATGAGCACGGACGTAATGAATCTCAGATGTAACTTGGTCAGTTTCATTCCGACGATAGTGGGCTTTGACTTAATCGACAACGAATACGAATCACAAGGATCTCTGGTTGTGAATATTTAACCAAATAATCTGACAATACTACAAGAATCATGCATCCAGGTATTAAGCTTCCTACCTATAAGTGTAAGCTGCCAATATTCATGAATATCATATCCAACTATTGTCTATGGAATTTTTCACCCACTTTATTGGCTCAATTAAATTAGGGTTGATTAGAAAGTGCATTTGATTGATTGTCCTAGAACTATGTAGATTCTAGAGTCAAATCAAATTATAGAAAAGAATTCCTTAAACATCATTCCTAATTCTATTATGGGCAGTAGTAGTAGTTGTAGTGACTTGCACGGCCTGTCAAGCATTTGCACAGGATAAGCTGATAAGGTGGTAAACTTAAAATCAAGTTGCCATTTCTAGGTGACGTGCTCTCGAAGTGATTAGATTCCTCCTAACCCTACCATTCTTCATCATAACCATGATCATTTTCTGTTCATATATGTCAAATATTTCTTCATGCAATCATCGAAAACATATAACAATAATTGTTTTTATAATCATAGTAACAGTAAGTCGTTATAGGTCTTTCAACAAAAAAAAATTGTTATAGGATTGTGCGTACCAGATTTCTGGATCACCAACAATACTGTCTCATTTGAGACTTCAGAGCCCCGAAGTTTAAAAACGCGTCACTAGAGAAAGGTGCTCAAATCCTTATAAGGATGAAGTCTGGTGGCATGTGATTTGTTTACAACATGAAAATAGTTTTGTTTGCGTTGCTAGAAGTACCTATCTTGTATATGTGCATATGAATTATGGAAAAGATAGTTGAGGAGGTAAACTATTATTAGGTTGCGAGGTTCATGCCGCACTTAGATATATTAGTAATATAGTATTGCAAGCAACGCCTTTTCTGATTGAATACTTGGAAGATATAAAAGGCGACGAAAGTTTTTGCATAAAATGTCAAAAGCTAACCATTTCTTTTAAAATATAAATTTAGGTTAAAAAGTGGTGGCTATGTTGATATTGGAAAAATTGTTGGTTTTTAATTCCATTTATACCCTAGCCAGGTAGGAGTATGAATATCGATGGACCATGGTTCCTCACGGATGGACCCATCTATGGAGCCGCCACCAGGCCCATTTTCTCAGCCCGGTAGGAGTATCCAATGGCTCGGGTTTAAACAGACTGAATCGGACGACTCACCCGATTTGGAGTGTATGTAGTAATTTCCAACGGTCAACATCACGTTTATATGAAGGTCCTAAACCAAGCTGTGGGTCCCACTACCTTTTTCCCAGAACAGTCTTGGTAAATAAACGACTTTAAACAATGCTGACACATATCTCTCTCTTTCTCTCTCCTCTGTTTCTCTCTCTTCTTCTTTCCCCCACTCTGTCTGTATCTCAATTATTGAGTATAAAAACTTAAGAAATCAGAGAATTCACCAGAAACAAAACATTACCATTAGTGGGTTGGTATCTATACCTGAA
>BEHA01001410.1:53284-66769 GCA_002897215.1 Eschscholzia californica subsp. californica | reverse complement strand
TTCTATACTTCCATCACTTTTGTATTTAGTTTTATATACCCAACGACAACCAACAGTTTTCTTTCCGTGTGGTAACTTTACAAGTTCCCACGTCTTGTTTTCATCTAAAGCTTGCAACTCTTCTTTCATAACTTTCATCCAAATTGGGTTGGATCGAGCTTGGCTCTTGATCACTCGATATTGCACTTAAAAAGGCAGAATGTGAAGGAGCAACATTATCATAAGTTAAATGGGCCTCCAAAGGGTAAGCAACCGCATGGTATGTGAAGAAATCTTTCATTTTTTCTGGAGGTCTTGTCTCTCTACCAGACCTTCTTAGTATTAGAACTGCTTCACTTTGAGGAGGTATGATTTGTTCTTTTATCCTATCACTAGGATCATTATTTGTCGGAGTTGGTATTGGTTGATTTGTTGATTCGACAAGTTCAACATCATTGTTAGAGGATTCATTATCAATAGTAGGAAGTGGCATGGAATTGTTATCTCTGGCAGGAAGCGGTAGCATGTCAGCCATATACTCTCCCTGGGACCGATTCCCAGATTCAGATTAAAAATAAGCATGATCTTCATCAAATAAAACATCCCGAGAAATCATAAGCTTTTTGGTTGTTAGATTATAACATACATACCCCTTTTTAGTTGAAGAATATCCAAAGAAAACACATTTACTTGATCGAGCATCAAATTTATCACGATTTTGTGTTTGTTGGTGAACATAACACACACACACCGAATACCCTAAGATGAGAGATATCAGGTTTATGCCCTTTTAGAACTTCTAATGGAGATTTAAAATTACGGATTCGAGTAGGAAGTCTATTAATCAGATACGTAGCAGTTAACATACTATGAGACCAATACCTTTTGGGAACATTCATTTACATCATGAGGGCACGAGCAGTTTCCAACACATGTCTATTTTTGCATTCTGAAACACCATTTTGTTGCGGTGTGCCAACACAACTCGTTTGATGTATAATACCCTGACTCCGGAGATAATGAGGAAGTAACCCTTTGACATATTCTGTACCATTGTCAGATCTAAAATATTTAATTTTAGCATCAAACTGATTATTCACCATGCAATTAAAATCTACGAAAACAGAATACACATCACTCTTAGATTTCAGTAAAAACAACCATGTTGCCCGAGACCAATCATCAATAAATAACACAAAATATCTATAACCATCATATGAATCAACTGGAGCAGGACCTCATAAGTCTGAATGGACTAACTCAAAAGGCATAGTAGTTTTAGATGTAGAAATATTAAATGGTAAACGAGTTTGCTTAGAGAACTGACAAACATCACAGATACTGGACTCTATTGAAAAAGTAGGAAAAATATGAGATAAAATACGACTAGAGGGATGCCCAAGACGCTTATGGAGAATGGAAGTTGGCACAAGATTTGTTGTCTGACACGCCTTATTCTGAGGACTGAACAAGTATAAGCCATTTGAGTAGACTCCTTTACCAATCATGAAATTCGTCTTTCGATCCTGAAAGATGACGGAAGTAGATGTAAAAATAACATTACAATTTAAAGAATTTGTGATCTTTCCGACCGATAGAAGTTGAACAGGAAATGATGGAACTACAAGTGCCTCAGAAAGAGAGCAATTTGAGAAAAAATAAACTTTCCCACTTCCTGAAACAGGGACTGTGCTTCCATTAGCCACAACAACATTATGCATATGAGATTTAGAAGAAAAATCATTAACAGATGAAGGGTCGTTAGCCATGTGGTCGGTAGCTCAAGAATCAACAATCCAAGTATGAAATTTTGAGCCAAATGAAATGAAGTAAGAAGAACATGTAAAGTACATGAACTGTGAGTAGAGGTGGAAGGTTTTTGTTCAGATGAGACAGACTTACTCATTTGTTCGAAAAGATGACTCATTTGATTAATAGTAGATGTATCAGCAATATTTGCACGCTCAGTCTTACCCATTTGCTGAAGTAATTGACTTAGTTGATTCAATGTAATCGAAGTATCAGCAACTGCTGCACGATCAATTTTACCTTTCTCAAAATTAGATTTGAGGTGAGGATGCAATTCCCAACATCGATGCTTTGTGTGCCCACTTTTACCACAATGGTCACAATGATATGTTTCACGTCGTCCTTTATTTTTATAATTTTTTCCTCTTCCACCACCAAAATATTTTCCCTTTTCTTCCTTCTCAACCATGAGAGCACTCGATTCAGGTATATCAGAAAAATTCTTAAAATTCATAGCCTTCTTTCGAGTTTCTTCACGTTGAATAGTAGCACAAACATTGGATAATGTGGCAAAGTGGAACTCATAAGGATATTACTTTTTAAGGAATCATGTTATGGCTTGAGACTACTAAGAAGTGTAAAAATCTTATCTTCATCTGCCCTTTGTAAAAGAACCTTAGCATCAGTTGTATGTGGTCTATATAACTCAAGTTCATCCCACATTCGCTTTAGTGTGCCGAGATGTTCGGTAAATGATTTTTCACCCTGCTTTACTTTGGAAATTTCACATTTAAGTTCAAAAATACGTGCAGCATTATTTTGATGTCCATATAAATCCGCCACAGATTTCCATAGATCCTTTGCAGATTCAGAAAATGAAAATATTTCACTAATATCCGGTACCATTGAGTTTAAAATCCATGATCTAACAAGTTGGTCATTAGCAATCCAATCGTCATACTTAGGATCCGCTAGATCAGGACATTTAGCATTACTATCAATAAAACTAGTTTTCCTTTTTCCACCAAGAGCTAGCATAACAGCTCTTGACCAACGAACATAATTAAGGCCATCTAGAGGAACAGAAGATAACTTTAAACTAGTATTGTAATCCATTTCCGCCATTAGAACACACAATAAGAAAAAAAACAAGGAACCAGTATAAAATCTAAGAAAGCTGAAGGGATTAAGGACTTATCTTGAGATGAGTAATACCAAATCACTCTTAACAAAGTACAAGAGAAAAAAATATCCAACTGAGACGCAGCCCTATCTTCTTCCCCACACAAAAGAAACGATCTCCTTTCTCAATTTTAAAGAGAAAAATTAATTCTTCCAATCAAGAAGATTCAGGATGCTGTGCATATAATTTCCTTCAGAAATAATTATGAAGATGTTGTTTCTTCACCAACAATAAAAAAATTTCTGAAGATGTTGTTTCTTCACCAACAAATAGTGCTTATGAATATGGAGATAAAGGAAGATTGACTCAAATTTCAGTAAGTCAGGAAGAATTTGAACAGATTCGAATTGAAGCTTCTCTTGTTCGCAAAATCGGAGTGGATCTGACGTAGCTCTGATACCATATAGAAGAAAATATATAGATAATGAGGTAATGATTTACGTGGTTCGGCTAAGCCTACTCCACGGGAGAAGAAGAGAGGTCGTATTTCTCATTCATGGAAGCTTGGAGGTGAGGTTACATCAGTTTTATAGATCAATACAGGCAACTAATTTAAGCAACACAATATAGATATCATATCTTGCCTAAATTGTTATACTCAAATCTAAGACTATGAAGGAAATAAGAATATACTTCATATATCTTTCAAATCTTCTCCACCAACAAAACTTGAGGCCAGGATCTCTCATGCACATAGACAAAGTCTGCACCCACTAATATGTAGCTAGTATGCTGTTTAACTTGGAAATTATGTTATATAAAATAAATGTTACTGAGAAATGAGTTCTTCGATAGAAAAGGAGCATTGCGGTGGCACCGGATACACCCCCTCAGTGGCTTTGATAAGATTGTTCTGATATCACTATGTAATGTTTTGTATTAACTGAAGTATAATCATGACGACAATAATTTTTGACATAACAAGAGCACCCAAATAAAAGTAGTACCGTGATCCTCATGCGAACGATTTAAAGTTACTCGTTCTACAACATTACCTACTGATGTTGGCAGCAGGGGCGGTCCTGACTTTTCGGTGGCCCGAAGCGAGGTCTGAAAATGTGGCCCTTTCTACCAAATTGTAAAACGTCCAAATGTATTTACATGAAAACGATAAGTACCGCAAAATATTTTCATCATATTTATATAACAAAATAATTTTTTTGATAATTACAATCACTGAAATTTTGTTCTTCTTAAATTTTTCGATGCAAAGTCACTAATAATCGTCGAATAATCAAGACTGTCAGCTATATCCTTCTCAATAGATATAATAGCTAACCAGTTTAACCTTTCTTCTGACATAGTAGATCGAATATAAGACTTAATCAACTTCAACTTAGAAAAACTTCTTTCTGCAGAGGCAACAATAACTGGTATCGTTTACATAATTCTATAAGAAACTCATGTGTTCGGTTAACAACCTTTCATATCTTTCAAAAAATCTAGTACTTCAGTTGGTCTTTTGATCTCATTTGGTAAAAGACGCTTCAACATTTTCAGTTCAGAAACTAAGCCTAGTCCGTCTATGTTATATGACTCATTATGCCTGAAAAAAGTTTCAAAGCGAACACATTAATATCTCAAATTACCATCATCTTGGGAGTTTAACTTTTTTAACTCAAACTGAAAACTAAATATTTCTTTGTATTTCTAGTTTGCTCGAATATGCTCTTAAGTGAAGAAAAAGTCTGATCTAGTATGTATATGTAATAATTAACTCTAAATGCTTCTTCAAGTGACATTGATGGATCTTCACACGCATTCTCGTCAAACTATGTCTTTCTTTGAATAATACGTTTTTCTCAAATTGTTGTTTCAACTCCCATTTTAATGACAATCTCTTTAGCTTCAACCATGCCTTCTTCAAATCTCACTTCTAAATAATCTTCAAGAGAACGAATGAGTCCATTCAATTTCTCTAATGCAACATCAATATCCATATCTTCAGCTTGAAGTGTTTTGCTAATAGAGTTTACCGCAAACAATATATTATGCCAAATAACTATGCTCAAAAGGAATTCAAAATTTTCAAAGTCTTGTTTTAATATATTTTTGGCATCATAAACTGTTTTTGAATCATCACTTGTCTCCACCAATTCTTCTAAAGCTTCTCGTAATTGTGGAACTTGAAACCTAATGTCTTGGTGGCCCTTTTTACTTAACATTTTTTTAAATTGGATAAGCTTCTCGTAATCATAACTTGTCTCTACCAGTTTTTGAATCAACACTTTCTACTCTACTTTCACATAAATCAAACAAACTGTTGGGCCCACTATCTATTTAAAGATCATCAAATTTGGTGGCCCTTTTTACTTAGCGTTTTTTAAATAGGGCCCTTATAATTTTGTTAGAGAGTTGGACTTCTTATATATTTCTTACAGAAATTAATGTCTCGGTGGCCCCTAAAAGCCGGTGGCCCGAAGCAACGCTTTGTTCGCTTTGGCCCAGGGCCACCCCTGGTTGGCAGTAGGTTACAACGCTATGCCTAGTATACAAAGAGTGACATACAAAATTACTGGCAGAACTTGTACAAAGTAAGATTTTGAAGAGCAAGTATCCCCTAATTTCAAGTAAGTAAGATATGACAATATCAAGTTTGTCTTAAAAATGGTACTTGGCCCTTTTCAATCCTGTTTTAGTCAGACGATCGTGCACTTAAAACTTATATTTTACACGAAATGTACCAAATCCAAATTTTTTAATCTCAATTGATTAAATGGGAGAAGCAAATTTAGATTGTTGGAGTGGTGCAGTAACAATAGCACTAGTCTTATCAGTATGGGCTTGTTTCCAACAAACTTTTATTTTTAGTAATATGGTACAAATACAATGAAAAAGCAAACTATAGCTACTACAACCACTAACCTTCTAAAAAAAGAAAAGCTCATTTTACCTCATTTGTCCCAAACCTAAAGTGAAGCATTAACACACAAGTGTACAAGTCATACTCTCCCTACTACAATTTTCAAGATGCCCTAATCCTCTACCTTTTTCCATTCTTAGCAATTTTTCCACTCCATAAACAAAATAGGTAAACCTAGCTATTTGTAGTTGTTTATTATTTCCTACTAAAACTGCTAAAATAGTTAAATTGCATAAATACCAAAAACTACTTTGCCATGGATCTTATTTGCAGTCACACAGATTATATGTGTATCAATATTAAAAATAGAAAATCAAGATGAAAATCCAAATTTATGTTCAGCCTATTTGTGTGCTTTTGTGAAAATATGTACAAAATTTTAAATAATATATGTTAATTTGAACGAAAAAAATTTGCACATTTTAAATCTTTGCAAATTATATATAAAAAGTTGAAATTTAAAATAAAATAAAGTAGTTTTGACAAAAAAAAAGACTCCAACTTATATAATTTTGGCCAACTCATACTAAAAACGTCATAAATTTAATTATATCTTAATAAGTAGATATGTGTTCAAGTGTAGTATCGAGAAAAAAACCGCTTAAAACTTTTGTAGAGGTCCACAACCAACTGAGCTCCAATCCCATCGGTAAATTATAAAACATGGTACATAATTTACTTTACTTTTAGAAGAATATTGTGTTTAAGACCTTGTGTCCCATTTTGACTCTAATACTGATGAAAAACCAATTGTATCAAATTACTATCTCTTTTGACCCGTTACAAAGAAGAAAACCAACTATCTGACTACTAGACGTAATGATGCTAAAATGTAATGCCTAATTTGAACCCTGACACCGAAAAAGGTTGGTTGTGTCAAATTACGACCTCTTGTGACTCGTTACATAAAAGCAAAGCAAAATTACTTGGCATAAAAAAACAAGAAACCCAATTACCTGATTACTAGGCCTAATGATGCTTGTGTCTTATATCTAATTTGAAATTTCGTACTGAAGAAAGTCAATTCTATCAAATTGCTATCTCCTTTGATCCGTTAGTAAAAGCGGAAAGTAAATCAGCAATCTGATTACTCAGACTAATATCGCTCAATGTGAATAAAAAAATTAAGACACCTCTTGAAATAATAAGTGGGTTAATTTTGATATATATTTGGAAGAAAAAAAAAAAAGGTAATCTTACCATCACAATAGGAAGATTATCTATTTTAATTAAAATTGATATAGGAATGAGATGCTAGGTATTAGAATCTCATACATTAATACTCATTATCTCTCTACAAAGAAGGAAAACAGGCCAAAGCTGAGTAGATTTTACTAAAAATGGAGAAAGAGAAAGAAAAAAAGATAAAAAATTGAGTCTTTGAAATAGTAAATATAGTAAGTCATATTCTAAATGTAGCAAAGAGAGAAAAATATTTAAAATAAAAATCTCTTTCTCTCTCTACTTTCTATCTCTAGAAATTCTCTTTCCTTTCTTACTAAATATAAATGAAACAACACACTAAAAAATACAACATGCATGGTTACCGTTTCAAAAAATTTATGCCATTTTGGGGTACAATTTTCTCTCACCTCTCTATTTCCTCATCTATAATTAGTTTCCTTTTCCTTCTTTGGGTATTCAGAGAAGTTAGAGAAAAATAAAGACACCCCAAACAAAGTCATTGATTTTGGATTTCTCTCTTTTTTAAGTTTTTTCAATTTCTTCTTCTTCATCACCTATATTAGTAACAATCTTTCTTCTCTACCCAAACTTTCATTTCATTAGAGGAAGAACAAGAGAGAGAGAAGAAATGGGTAGAGGGAAGATAGAGATCAGAAGGATTGAAAATACAACTAGTAGGCAAGTTACCTTCTCTAAAAGAAGGGCAGGTTTGCTTAAGAAGGCACAAGAGTTATCTGTTTTATGTGATGCTGAAGTTGCTTTGATTATCTTTTCAAGCACAGGGAAACTCTTTGAATTCTCTAGTTCTGGGTATGATTTTTAACTTTTAATCTTTTGTTTTGTTTATTTGATTTGTTTAATTTCATGGGTTTTTGTTTGATTTTAGTTCTAGATTTTCATTGTTTTTGATCTAGCAAGTACATGCATGTCAATGAATGCTCTGTTTTTGGGGTTCTAATTGTGAAATCCTGTTCAATTTAGATTAAGAATTAGGAAATCTTTAAGGGGTTTAATCAGATTTTGACTCTGTTTGTTTGTTGTGTGAAAAATGTTTGTTTGTGAGTTAGGGTAAAATTATTTGTTTTCTTCATCAAAATTGTTGTTGATTAAATTAAGATAATAAGATTAGAGATTTATTCATCAAGTATTGTTTGATGATTTTACAATTCATTCAAGTTGAATATGGTGGAGATTGTTCTTTATTTTGTGAACCATTTTGGGGATTTTGGAGTACTATATTGTTTATGGTATTCCTTTTCTTACTTTTGGTTTCTTAATCGAGAAGCGTTTCGATCTAGACATGTCGATCGATCGATCGAACTTCACTGTGAAAATCAGTAAAAGATTTATTCATTTGCAGAAAACTATTCAATGTAGGAGAAGGATAGCTATGAATGGAATTTGGCGGAAAGCCCGATGTTTGTTCGTAAAATAGAAACCGTCTTCTACGAAAGGAACCTACGGGCTCGTCGCCCAATTCCTTTCGGAAGTATGAATTGTTTCCGATGTTCTGTAAAAGTCTTGCCACTTATACCCGAGGAACGAAATGGTGGTTTATGACTGTCCTTTTATAAGTAAACACTTAAAGTACATTTCTCCAATCTGCATTTTTCAATCCAAATTTAGTATTAGATGCATTTGTAGATGCTAAGAATTAAGTTTGAGTTTTATAGACTTGGAATGGAATCAAATGAACTTGAAGAAGTAGAAGTTAGTTCTTGGATATATTTGATCAATTGCTAAGGTTCGCTGTTGACATTCTTCATAAGAAACGTGAGTCTAGATGGGTAACAATGTCATTATTCGACATGATCTTTGAAGCAGTGGACATTTCAAAAATGGGTAGTAATGCAGTAGCAGGTCGGTTGAATTCGATAGTATATAGACGTTTGTAGGCATTCCAGCCTTCCTTCCCCTTTCAGGGTCCATCTGTAAGCGGATCCAGATACCTATATTTTTCCTGTTCTAGTTTCCTCATCTTTTTCCCTCTTTTCTTAGTAGATATCCGAGCTTACAAAATTTCGATTGATGCATGGGGTAGAAAAGACCATCTAGAGTACTTTTGTTTTCTTCACCAACTCTCCGCTTCACTTTTTTCGTTGTGTTTGATTTCTCAAAATGTGGATGAGTTTAGTTATTTGTTGTAGTTGAAGACCTCATTTCGTGTCGTATCAAGTTTTCTTTCCAAAAAGTTCCAGGTCTTATGAAGTATCATGTAGTATGCAATTGTGTGTATGTGTGTGTGTATATATATAATATCTTGGTATTTTTCTATGAATTTCAGTTTTGCCGACTCCGAATTTGCACACTAAAATCTCGTCCTCCCAATAGTCGGCATTACATAGAAAGAATGACCATTGTTTAGTTCGTTGTTATCTAATCTTTCTGTATGGCGAGTAATAAATTCAAATGACCTTCTATCATCACTTGGTCTCTTGGGAAACCTATACTTCACCAATGCAATGCCTTCTTCGATGACTATATGTGCGATTGCCAATTTCTATACTTAGTATACTAGATTCCCTTCATGTTAATGTCATATGCCGGACTTACTTTTCGCTTTTGTTGAAAGGCCTACTTTATGAGCACGTTTCTCATTCGTAACTTGTTGTAAGTCCCATATCTGCAGCGAAAGCTCCGGAATATACACTGATTTATGCTGTTATTTGTTTTTGTTACTTCTTTGTGCAGCATGCAGCGAACACTTTCAAGATACAGAAAGTTCCAGGATTGTTCTGAAAGTTCTGTGACTGAGCATGAAAGCGAGGTACCTTTTGCCTGCCCTCGACTCGTAAATGTTGTCCATTTTTCTCGGAAATTATCTTTTTCCGGGCATTTATATTTCGATTTTGTAGTGTTGGTTTCTTTCGATTCTGGCTTTTGTGGCAGACGAAAACAAACACCCTGAGTCATTCTTTACAACCAATTTATTTCAATACACTTGATTGACTTATCTATTATATGAAGATTTCTCATTTAGGGTAAATCACTTCCGATCTTCACAACTCCAAGAAAGCATTCTTGTATTGAAGTTTTGTGCTTGTATATTGAGCTATCATGAATTCTCATTATCTCACACTTAAGTTACTTGAAGTGAAAGCGGTACAGCATGTTAGAGGAAGTATATATATAATATCTTCCACTTATCAGGAATTGGGATTGAGTTGGATGTCCACAAACTTTATGTTATACAAGAGCTAGGCCTCAGGTGATATGTCCTCTTGTAGCTTGTGCTCGGTTACTCAACAAAAGGATATGTTTTAGGCTCAAGAAGCCACACGGAACGTGTGAGAATACTCTCATGACCAATAATATAATATATAGGATCTCTCTTCTCGTTGCGCAATTAGTTTTGATTTTGACGTCCATAAATATATTTGGGAGTGTGAAATGTATATGATTCTAAAATAAGAGTACCGTGCCTTTTTCTCTTCCACTAATCCCTTCGTGGTTCTTTTCCTCCCTCTTCTCATTTTCTTCTGCATATGTATAAATATATTTAAATACCGTTGTTGTTATTGGCCTTTAGGTAACTCACCTGTTTCCTTTGTCTTTTGGCTTCATTTTGTGCAGAGACAACAATCTAAGGAAATCAACTTTTTGAAAGATGAAGTTTCGAAACTGCGAACATCACATTTGTAAGTCTTAGTTCAAATTTCATGTCTATCTAGCTAGGTCCTATCGTCGACTACCCAATAGGGGCATGACCTTCTCAATTTTAACTCTAGTATTATAATTTACCAATTTTAATATTAATTGCATGTTTATTACTTTGTCAAGGAGAATGTTGGGAAAGGAATTGACAGGCATGAGCTTGAAAGATCTCCAACACCTTGAAAATCAATTGAATGAAGGGATATTGTTGGTGAAGGCTAGGAAGGTACTATTGAATTTCAAAATCCTTTCTTTCACAAAAGTTTGTTATTTATTACTTCACTATTTTTTTTTTCAAGTTAAAACTAAAAAATTAATCATTCTTTGAAAAACCGGAACAATGCAAAATATGAATATATGGTTTTATAAGATGCAATTGATTTTGAGTTGAAAGTTTTCATATTTCAGGAGCAATTGCTATTTGAGCAGATTGATCAGTCAAGACTACGGGTATGATAGATACTACACAAGTTCATGCATTTCTATATTAAAGAAGTTTTGAACCCATACGAATGGACCCAACCGTTGCACCATTAGTGTCCCCAACTTAACCAGCCTAATGGGCTTGAACTTTGGTCTCGGATTGTAACTTAGGTCTCTAATTGGTTGTTAAATCTTATTAGCTTCATTGTTTGCTTCGAAATTTTACAATGTGGGAGTAATCCCACAATTTCACAACTACCACCATGCTATAATGGACATTGTTATAAATCACTAGCATTATTGATTTGTTCTTCATGGTTTATAGTTAGAAAAATCTACTAAATGTGAATTGTTGTTGTTGCCATTTATTTTTCGTCATATTTTATCATTTAGTATGGGTTTGTGAAGATTGATCTCGTTTGTTGTCCTCAGGAACAACGAGCTATCCTTGAGAATGAGAGTTTGCGAAAGCAGGTAATACTAAAACTTTCGTAATCGAATAACGGATCTTCTTAAAAAACAAAAAGTAAAACGTTTTACATGGTGATTCTCATTTGACGCGATTTTTGTTTCAAACTTTGGTAGGTAGAGGAGCTTCGAGCAATGCTTCCATCAACTAAGCCTGCGACGCCATCATATCTTGAACTTCATCCAATGGAAAGGAAGCATTCACACTTGATGAGTTCAAATGTTGTTTGCAATCATGTCGCTGAGAAACCAGATGTTTCAGATACTTGCTTACACTTGGGGTATGCCTTTTTATCCTTTAACTTAACAATTACGATAGATAACGTTATATTGGCCAATTGACACAAGCAAGATATGTTCTAATAGCTGGGAAGTTCGGATATAATTCTTTTTCTTTCGCTTGTTTGGTGGTTATCTATGACTCTAAGTTGGTCAGCAAAAAAATTATTTTAGCCCTATAAATCATGGTGTTTAGTGACGTAAAAGGGAACGATCTTCATTCTTTATATGATCGTAGGTTCCTAGAGTTCCCACCATCTTCATATATGTAGAAATGTAAATCCTCATTCACCAAAAGAATGTAGAGCCGAACCCGAGTCTGGGAGATTTCTTCTTATCTTTCTGTGAAGGGTTTCACTGGTCCTAAAAAAATTCCACGGCCAGAGATATTTCTTCTTATCTTTTTGTCACAGGGTCGGCTGTCCCTTTCGCTTTAAGTATTTAGTGTAGGTCAACATGAACAGAGATCTCATATTATTCGTTCTCAATTTTTATCTGTTGGGTCCTAAAATTGCCTGAGTAAAGCCTTAAGTAGCTAAGCGGGGACTTGAAGTTGTGGTTGCGTAGGAGCTACCTTATAAGTTTAAGTTGTTGTTTATTTGTTTCAGGTTGGCACCTGACTCATATTACAAGATGAAAGCACCTGAGAGAGGTTCTTCTTCGAGTGATTCTGGCAGTCACTAGGCTCCAAGGTGATAAATTCTTCAATGAGAATCATCTCTAGTGATACTAGTTAAGATATAGATTGAAATCAAATATCAGATAATTTTCAGGTTTGGACCAGTTTTCTCTATAGCATATATTTACCGAAAAATTTAGTTCGTACCTGATTAGCTTATTTTGCAGTGAGGGAGATGATGAAAAATTATACATTTTTAGTTTACCTTGGATAATTCATGTCAAATTAGTGTTGTTTTTGTATTCTGCAATGATTTGAACACCTGAATTAATTGCTTAACTTTGAAACTTAATTTGTTGGGATATCGTCAATTAAGCTGTTTCATAAATTTATTTCTGTTGAATACATTAGAATAACTTGAGGCATCTTTACGCCTTTTCGTCAACATTCTTACGTATTTAGATTTTTTTGGTTGAGTAGTCTTGGACCTTCTCCCCAATTATGAATGATCACCCACCCTTCGACAACCAACGTCAGAGTTCAACAATCTCCCATTCACACATTGGTTTTAACTTTAATAGACTCAAATACCATCCAATATTGGTATCACAGTCTAAGGTTTTTCCTCACATTATGACATGTTGACATAACCAGTTGCCCTTTGACATGGGATGTTGGGTTATCTCAACAATCTCTCCCTTCACACATTGCTATTGACTTCTATAGACTGTTAGCTTGAGACTTGTTTCTTCTTGGATTCTGATGTTAGTGTTGGGTAGTCTTGGGGTTCGCTTACCCCAAAAGGGTTTGTTTGATTAAGAGAACGAAGAAGAATGGGTGTTTTACGTAATTATATTAGAAACATGTTGTTTAAGAATGACGTTCCAAATGGTCTCCCTCCTACGACAATTTTAAAGTATAATGTTATACGACATAAACATATCCTATGTATCAAAACATCTCAGTTATTATTCAGGGTATAAGTCTGGCCGTTCACTTTTATTGGGATATTCACAAAGATCACATCCGACTGCTGTTATAAATCTCTCTTTATGTAAATTGACTCAAAAGGAAACTGTAATA
>BEHA01001410.1:8424-28655 GCA_002897215.1 Eschscholzia californica subsp. californica | reverse complement strand
CTATTAACTTGAGAGACGTATTTATTAATTAGTCCAAAAATTCAATTGATTAAACTTTAACCACTAATCTTCATCTTCGTATCATCTTCACCACCACCAATTTCCGAACGCCACCAATAGATATTTCATTTTTGATGATTCATATACCAAATTACAAGTTTTAACATACATATATGAAGAAAATGGATACCAATAGTTGACGAGATTTTGCTATTTTTCCACTTAAAACACAAATAACAAACCCTAATATGTTAGTAATGAGACCACAAATGAAGGGAACGAAACAAAGGAACAGAGAGGAGATGAGATTATAGAGAGAGTGAGAGAATCCATTATCCATCATACTAAAGTGATTACTAGTAACTGTTATTAATCCAGAGGATCGATCTTAAAGTCCGGTCATCGAACATGGTCAATAATGCTAAGGGAGTAAGGGTGTATCCATGTTTCATAGATCTGAAATCTTTGGCTCAATTTCTGTTTATTTTAAAGAGAAACAAAATTCATATATAAGCATTAAAATTAGATATCCAAGAATTGTGGTGTAATTGCTTTTACTAGTCTCGCTTATGAGTTCTACTGAAACATTAATGGTGTTTAAGAAAAATTCATGGTCCCATTAAGAATAACAACAGGATGTCTTATTGAATTTGAAGGAATAAGGATTTTGGTGCAAAAATCAACTCTAGAAAGACAATAGATAATCATCAGGAGAGTGAGAGAGATGATGGCATGAAAAGAAGAGAGATCGATCTTCTAGGGGCAAAAATGAAAAATGTCAAATGTTTCAAATTTTAATAAAAGAAAGGTGACAATGGTGGTCGAAATGGTAGTGGTAGGAAGTTGTGGTGGTGAAGGTAATAAAGAAGATGAAAATTAAGGATCAATGTTCAATCAAGAGAGTTTTTGGACTAAAATAAAATATGTCCCCGAGAATATATATTTTTTTTGACAGAAAAGCTAATTTCATAAATAACATCCAAAAGATGTACATCGTACAAGCTTACAAATCCTTTTGAGGATCAAACCGAAAACTATAGACAAAGTTAAGGGTTTATAATAGATTTCGCCAACTCATGTGGGGCGAAGTTTGCTTCTCTAACACAATGGTTTATTGCCACTTCTCTTTCTGCTAAATAACCACGTAATCTATCCAAGTCGTTGATTAAACGCCACGGTGAGGCATCACGTCCGTCCATTATTAGGTTTACAAGGATTAAAGAATCAGTCTCCATTTCGAAGCTTTGCAGCCCCAATCTCTCAGCTAGCAGAAACCCTAGTTCTATTCCTCTTAGTTCACTGTGAAGTGATGAAACCGGTGGGAATCTTTGTGCTTCTGTATCTATTATCTCCCCTCTCCAATCTCTCGCCACTGCTGCTGCTGCTGCTCTATCATTCCTATAAGCTCCATCAACATTTATCTTGATTCGTCCATATGGAGGAGGTTTTCGAGTTCTATCCTGTAAAATATTCGAAAATGAAGAAGTCACAGATAATGAAGGAAATTTTTTGAGTTCTAAAGCCATATTATGCCAGATGCGATTCAAATTGAAATCTTGGTTTTGGAAATGTTTTGCATTCCGAGCTTTCCACCACTGCCACAACAGATAAGTGTATTTATACCATTGATCATTCGAATTCTTTCCTTTATTTAGGATTTCTTTGAGATTTTTCAGTAGGATTATCTTTAAGGTTTGTAAAGTCCGTATCCTGCAAAGAGTTAATGAATGATTTAAAAGTCTTGCATGTCCCAAATAGATGATTGGTTGATTCGATTTCATTGTCCGGACACATCTTGCAAGTATGGTTCGTCTGTTGTATTCTATTCTTTATGTTTGATAACGTTGCTATCCCATTATGTAACAACCTCCATATGAACATCTGGACTTTGGGATCCATCTCTTTCTTTTTCCAAAATTTTGACCAAGGAAAGTCCCCAATATCAGGTGGTAAAACTGGTCTAATTTTTATGGTAGAGTAGAATGATTTTGTTGTGAATCTTCCATGTTCTGTGTTCTTCCAAATGAGTCTGTCCCTTTCACATGTAGGTGACATAGTGATGTTTGTGATTGCCGTGATTGATTCTGCAGTGAAGTATTGTTGTAACAAGTCTATTTTCCAAGTCCTGGAATTTGATTCAATGAGATCTGCAACCCATTTTATATTTTGTGGTAGGCTCTGAATCAATATTGGAATATGGTCTATCATTTCAGGAATCCATCTATCTTCCATAATTTTAGTATCAGTGCCATCTCCAATCATCCAAATGGTGTTATTTTGTAATGTTGTTCTAACTTGAAGCAATGATTTCCAGAAGGGTGATGCAGGTAAGTTCTTGTTTACATTCCAAAAGTCCTCATTTTGTAAATACTTGGCACTTAATAATTTGACCCATATAGCTTGTTTATTTGTGAGGAATCTCCAGGCCATTTTTGCTATGAGGGATTCATTTACCTCCTTTAAGGATCTAATTCCTAGACCACCATGCTTCTTTGAACTTGTTATTATGTCCCAATTGATAAAATGAATTTTCCTGTCTTGTGACCCATGACCCCACCAGAAAGACCTTTCTTCCCTTTCTAATTGACTTAGTATACCCTGTGGTAATAGTTGGTAACTGAATGGATACACACATAAAGGACCCAATACTGATTTGATTAAAACTGTCCTTCCTGCCTGTGACACAAATTTTTGTTTCCATCCTGCTAGTGTTTTCTTAAATTTGTCTTGCAGCCAATCATAGCTCTTTATTCTATTGCCTGGCTTTAGAATTAGTGCTCCAAGGTACTTTGCTTGGTCTGTCATGATTGGAGCTTTCAATGTGTTAACAAATTGGTGTTTGAGATCAGGAATTACTCCAGAGCTAAAGTAGATGGATGATTTCTCATAATTCACTACCTGTCCTGAAAAGCTGGAATATAATTTCATAAAGTCTATGATAGAATTAAGATTTGCTGAAGTAGCCTTACCAAAAATTATCAAATCATCTGCAGACAGAAGATGTGAGATTGAGGGACTAGATGGATTAATTTTGTATCCTGTAAACAGACATTTTGATTCATAGTAATAAATAAGAAGAGAGAGGGCCTGAGAGGTGAGGATAAAAAGGTAAGGGGATAAGGGGCATCCTTGACGATGGCCCCTAGTGCCCCTAAAATTACCATATAATCGACCATTTAGCTGAATGCTAAACTTGGGTGTAGTGATACACTGCAAGATTAAGTTAAGAAAAGGACCCGAGAGGCCCATAGCTTTAAGCACCAATTCCAAAAACTCGCAACTTACTCGGTCATATGCTTTGGCCATGTCCATTTTTAAGCAAAACCCTCCATTTTTGGCTCGAGAACCATTCATGGAATGTAGGACCTCTTGTGTGATTACTATATTATCTAAGATCTGCCTATTTGGGACAAATGCATTCTGTGTCCACATGATATTATCTTCTAGAGAAGGTTTCAACCTATTTGCTATTATCTTCATGATGAATTTGTAAATGAAAGTGCAAAGTGAGATGGGTCTGAACTCTGATGCGCAACTCGGAATCTTGACCTTAGGAATTAATGCTAATGTGGTATGATTAAGTGTTGGATCTATCTTACCCGTAAGGAAAATGTTTTGAATGTACCCGATAAGATCGTTGCCTATGATGTCCCAGTTTACTTGAAAGTATTCACAAGGAAGTCCGTCCGGACCAGGACTCTTGTTAGACTCCATTTTCATGACCACATCTTTTATTTCCTCTGCAGTTGGGATTCCTGAGATGGCGCTTAATTGTTCATCTGGTATGACTTTATATGCACTAAGAATTTCCATTGGCGGTTGAACGACCTGTTCGGCTGTGAACAAATTCTGAAAGAAATCAATTAATTCATTAGCTATTTCATTCTCATTTGAAATAATATTACCGGACTGTGTTGTTAATTGATTTATCTTGTTTTTTTGTTTTCTGATTGACATGGCTGTATGGAAGGCTCTTGTGTTTCTATCTCCGTTGGCAGCCCATTTGAGTCTTGATCGTTGTTCACATTTTGTCCTTTCTACCTCCTCTAGATGAATAATTTCTTCTTGTATTTGACTTTCTACCTCTAATGTTAGAGTAGATGGTTGTAGTGCCTGAATATCTAAGAGGCGTTTTCTGAGTGCCTTTAGTCTATCCTTCATTATCCCAAACGATCTTTTACTCCAGATGAAAAGTGATGATTTTACCGATTTTGCCTTGTCGTAAAATGTTCCTGTTGCCGAATCCCAATTCGATGAAAAAGTATCCCTGTATTCTCGGTGATGTGTCCAAAATTTTTCAAATTTTTCAATTGTGGGAATTGTGTTACCTTGCACTTTTAATTTTAGAAGGATTGGGGCATGATCACTTGCATATCTTGGAAGGTGAAAGACTCCTGAATTCGGAAAATGTAATAACCAGTCTGATGATACCATGGCTCTATCGAGTCTCTCTTGGGTCAGATGATGACGATCTCTATTATTAGACCACGTGAATGCAGGTCCGTTGAATCCCAAATCAATTAGTCCACTCTGTCGAATAAATGATTGAAAGTGGTTCATGAAATAATTAGTTTGAGTACCCCCTCTTTTTTCCGATGAATGGCCGATGGCATTCATGTCTCCAATGCAGCAATAAGGATTAGTAACTGATGAAAGAATTGACAAGAAATTAGTCCAAAAAGAGATCCTATTATGCATATGAGGAGGGCCATAAATAGTAAATAAATCCCAATCCATATTTAAGTTATTATCATGTATAGTGACATGTATTAGATTAAAATCAGAGGAATTAATACTAATATTAACATTATCGGTCCAAGCTAAATAAAGGCCACCACTTCTGCCTTGAGATAGTACTTGGCGATTATTATTGTAACCCAAATTAAGTAAGAAAGGAAAATTACAATCATAAGAGAGTTTAGTTTCAGAAAGAAATATAATATCCGGCCTGGTGGCCTTCAGGAACTGATAAAGAGCATTCCTTGTCGGGGTGTTCCCTATTCCCCGGCAATTCCACGCGAAGATGCTCATTCCTCCATCGGCTTTAAGGTAGCCGTGACCTGTTCTCCATTGTTTCTATTTGCATTCTGTCTAGCCAAACGTTTATATGGCCTGGT
The DNA here is from genome assembly GCA_002897215.1 of Eschscholzia californica subsp. californica. Classification (NCBI taxonomy): domain Eukaryota; kingdom Viridiplantae; phylum Streptophyta; class Magnoliopsida; order Ranunculales; family Papaveraceae; genus Eschscholzia; species Eschscholzia californica. The sequence goes on along the minus strand of BEHA01001410.1, from coordinate 23,538 downwards.
TCCCTCCGTTTTGTCATTAGATGGATTCTCACTTAATACCTGCACTTCATAGAGAATATTATCATTAAACTCATTAGAAGAGGAAGCCTGATTAATGGGTCTGGATCTCTTTGTAGTATTGAGTTTGTCTAGTATGTCTCCAAAACAATCGTTTAGAGAGACCCTTCGCTCATTTTCTGTTTCTTCTATGATACCTAAAGGACTCGATCCTAATATTCCTTTTGAATTAGTGTTGCTAGTACTACCAAAAGATTCCATTTCTTTGATAGTACCAATTTTGGACATATTCACTTTGAATTTGTCAGAATATTTAGGAATCATACTAGATTGAATTTTGGATCTTTGACTCTCCGATAAATTCATCTTAAGAATGTCTCCCATAAGAAGAATTATTGGGCAGAAAGTAAATGTGTGTCCTATTCGGTCGCATGATTGACAAAACCGAGGCAATTTCTCGAAACGTAATTCAACAGAAATTAATTGGTGATTAGATATAGTAAGGTTGATCCGGTTAGGCAAAGGCTCGGCTATAGTGATCTCCACTCTGACTCTCCCGAAAACTGTCCATTTGGACACATCTTCCGGAGTTGTTGGTTGATATCGTCCTATAGTTGAAGCAAGTCTGTTGACGTTTGTACTATTAAGATGTTTCATCGGAATTCCATGCATTTGAACCCAAAACCACACTTTATCGAAAGTATGATTAATTGGTGCCACATGAGGATTGCATTCCTGTAAAACAATTAATTCATCCATAATCACCCAAGGGGAACGAGCAATAGCCAATTCCAATTCAGTTCCTGTAGCAAATTGAATTAAGAACTGGTTTTCTTTAATTTCTGTAAGAGTGAACTTATTTGGCCCATAAAGGACTCTAGAGAGTCTGATCATGGCCTGGTTGGTGTCAATTCTCTTATCGCTACAAAATTTAAGAACACCATGCTTTATGATTGTCTGTTCCAGACTTAATGATTCGAATCCCTCGACTGTTTGGACCGATGGTTCATCTGTAGTTAATTCTTCAAGTTGTTGCAGTAGGTCAGAATTGGTCGCATCCATGATGAATTTGAAGAAGAATGATGAAGAGAGAAGATAAAACAATGAAAAGAGACTAAATCTCAACCAAATTAAGACAAGAACTAAGGGAATTAGTAGCAGAAATTTGTGTCTGTTCGTCGGTAACCGAAAAGAAACCGTCTGAACTACCCAAACCGACTAAAGAAAAGTGATAGCATCACCAGATTTGGTTGTGCCGGAGAAAATATATCAAAAAACACGAATTCCCTAGAGAATTTATTCCCCCGAGATTATTCTTTATTCCCCAAAGCCGCGGCCTAATTCAACCATCTTCCTTTGCGTTTGTATTGTTAAATCTTTGGTTAACATTCCGTGCGAAAAGTGCTTATAGTTAGATTCAACCACAAAGTCTACGTGCAAAATCACATACAACCACAATCTTCCACAATCTCGTCAGTAAATTTGTAAAATATATTAGTGTTCAAACAAATATTTTTAATTCATGGAATAATAAAATAAAAAAGAGTAAAAGAATCGAAATATAAAATTTTACGAAAAACCTGTCAATTTTACTACCGATAAAGTCATTTTGAGAGTAATGTTGTTATGTTGGTAACATAAGTTATATTTTGTCAGAGTTTAGAAAATATTGGTACAATTTCCACAATTTATGTAAAATCAAAGAAGTGCTACATTAGATTTGAGGGTGTTGCCGAATACATAAACAAACTCGCTCATACAAAATTACAAAGCATAAATAATTTTCTGGGTAAGTTTGAAAATTATAAAACGTAAATATACTTCTTTAATCTAGAAAATGCTATGAAAACATACAAAATGTTTGCGAAATATCTAATCACTTTCATGTAAATTTTCTGAAGAAAACAAGATAGTAGAGAGAGAAACAACGGGACAAGATCTGAAAGTGTTTTTTTAAAGAAAAAGATTGATATCTTAACTTTAAGAATAAGAACAACAAAACTATGCACACTGCAACTATCTATCATTGAAAAAAAATGAGAACACGGGAAAAGAAGAAATTTAATCCGTCGAACATCATGCTCTTCTATGTTTTCTCTAGGTGGAGACTAAAATGGGTGATGATTTTTCTCTGCTATTTTCTAGGCTTTCTCTCGGAGAACTGAAGAAGAGAAAGTTATAATAGATTTTCTTTGGGTAAAAAGATTACGGAAACATGCATTTAAAAGAAAACGACAACATTTTGTAAGGATGAAAACTTCTTATTAAGGAATTATTTTCATGAAACTAAAAAGACAATTGTATCTTCTTATCTAGGTAATTTTACTTAACCTAGGATATGTTAGGTAGTAGTAAAAAAAGAGGTTAGACATATAAATTACTCCTAGTGAATTTATTTGGAAAAATGAGCATTTGGTCCAAATTTTGGGGGTTCAACGCGCGTTCAGTCCAAACTCGGACAGGAATGCGTTTCTAATCCAAAGTGTCAGGACAACTCACACTTTTCTGGTTTTCATTTTATGTATCCCTCTTTTACCCCTCCACGGGATCGTGTTTTCTGACAATCTGACGGACGACAGCGAAGCAATTAATTCCCCGTACATGACGTAATGTCAGAGAAACATTCAAATTTTTTGAAAATTCAAAAATGGCGCCATTTTTTGACGAAATTCCAGCCTATTTTTTTGGGTCCCGCCCATTATAGTTTGTTTCAACTCCTTCTTTCTTCTTATATATACATCCAAAAATCTTCTTCATCATTCTTATTTTGGTTCACATTTTATCTTCTTCATCTCTTTCAATCTCTAAAAACATAATTTTATGTTCTTTCTCTCTCTAAAAGTTTTATGTTCTTATTTTTGGCTGTTCATCATTCTTATTTTGTTTCACATTATATCTTCTTCATCTCTTTCAATCTCAAAAAACATCCAAGTTTTCTGTTCTTTCTCTCTCTAAAAGTTTTATGTTCTTATTTTTCTTCTTCGTCATTCTTATTTGTTTCACATTTTATCTTCTTCATCTCTAAAAACATCAAAGTACATAACCAAATGGCCAGTGCACAGAACCATTCCCGATACAGAAGAAAATTTCCAGTTCAAAAGTGTCCAGTACTGAACCAAATGGGCAGTACACAGAGCAATTCCCGGTGCACAAGAAAATTTCAAGTACAAAAGTGTCTAGTACATAACCAAATGGCGAGTACACAGAACAATTCCCGGTACACAAGAAAATTCCCACTACAAAAATGTCTAGTACATAACCAAATGGCTTGTACACAGAACAATTCCCTGTACACAAGAAAATTCTCAGAACAAAAATGTCTAATACATAACCAAATGGCCAGCATACAGAACAATTCCCGATACACAGGAAAATTCCCAGTACAAAAATGTGTAGTACATATCCAAAAAGTGGCCAGTACACTAAATAATTCTCGGTACACAAGAAAATTTCCTTGTTAAAATCAATGAAATACTACCAAAAATGAAGAAATTTGTTGAGATTGAAAAGAGATAAGAAGTAAATCTGGAAAAAAGAATAAAATTTGTTGAGATTTGAGAGAGAAACTTAAAAAGATTGGAGAGAGAAATATGTGTGGGAGAAAATAAAAAAGAAATAAGAAATAAGAAATAAGAAATAAATCTGGAAAAAAGAACGAAAATGGCAAGTTGGTAAATTTTGTAATGGCAATTCTTTAAATTCGTGGAAAGTACAAGGTTTGATCAGGTGCGTCAGACTATTTTTCAAAAAATTTCGCATTTCCCGGGAATTTTTCGGTGGCAATTTTGTAAATTTATGGAAAGTACACAGTCTGATGGGAGGCGTGTCAGATTATTTTTCCGAAAGTTTCGAGTTTCTCGGGAATTTTTCGATGACCGTTTCATAAATTTCGAAAAAAAGAAGGGTGTTTCGGAAATTCCACCCCCTAGCCTGACTTGTTGGACCTGCCTCTCATGCTTTATCTACAGTGGGCCTGATACATATTGTGGGGCTTGTTTTGGACGTTTTGCCCAATCCCTCAATTTATTTTCTATGAAATATTATCTTTGAGTTCTAAACTCATTGACCCTATGATTTTGGACCTAAATCTCTTCCTCCTTATGGATATTATAGTGAGTGAGAAATTCAAATGACATAATTTGTGTATGATTAACATATAATAAGCAGTTGGTTTAAAAAAAAACATATAATAAGCAGTTTAGACCTTGAAACTTGTAAACGTATCAATCAATCACCTACTAAAGTCGGGTATCATGTACACATCGGGTCACTGTCGGATATTCCCGATTGTATTGAAATCTTATCGATTCCAATCGGATAATATCCATCGGATATAAAATCTATATTGATTATGGACAGGAGGATCCAGGACCTGCGTAACTGTTCTGGTTAAATGGATCCAACCCCCAATATAAATATGGGTTGCTATAAGTTAAATTAATCGTGAGCTAAGATTAGTATAAATTAACACTGTTTACTTATTGATAAAGTATTTCACCTATTATATACTTCCATTGCCAAAAGGAAGTAGGGATATGGTTGGATACTTGGATTCTAACTATTGGTTGCAAGTGTTGGACCATTGTCCAATAAGGGTGTGATTTTGCCCATTAGGATCTAACCACATGTGATGAAAATTAATGAACAATTGGTCCTTTATGCCATGTTTGAAGGGTATGTTGAAGTTGATTTTGATGGTATGCCATGATGGTCAAAAAAAAATACGGCTGACTTGAGGGTTATGTAGAGGACATTGTTTCTTTCATCAGAAATAAAATATCCTCTACCCTGTCATGGGAGTTTCAAGAAATTGCATGGAAGATTTAGTTTTAATTTTATATATTTTTTCATCAAAAAAAAAACCCAACATTTGTATACTGTATGGCTAAAAACCTTGAGTATTTATAACTTGTTTGGTTAAGAATCCAAATTTTTTGATAACCATTTGGAAGCAGTTACAAACTTGTTCCCATCAGTAAAATTCTTGCAAGTATTACGAAAATACCTAGGAAGGGAGTTGAAGACTAGAAAAATCAGAGTGATTTTTTTTCACTAAAACAAAATTATATAGATTATTAACTAAATTTCCCGTAACGTATTTCAAAATGTGTTTTTTTGCTGAAAGGTATTTCTAAATGTTAATGGGGTGATAAAAAAGTGAAGTAGTGATATATGAATTTTTTTAGCAAAAAGAAAAAGAGATGGTATCATAATTTGAGTTTTTGCCATCTTTTTTTTTGTTGAACAAAGTTTTTGCTATCTCAATACTTTCAAGTCGTCTAAATAACCGCTTGAGATAATTTTAGGTCTATTTGAGTTAGGCACAAAATAAATTGGGGTTTTTGAGCTTACCCCCTCAAAACTAATTACTAATTGAGTTTACCCCCTTAGTAATCAATAATTGAGTTCACCTCCTTGAGTTTAGGATTTTCAGCAAAACTACTAAGTACATGTTTGACATGAGATAATAAAGTCATAAATTACCACCAAAATCAACCTTTGCTAGTCATATGACCGACCAAATCAAATTGAAGGGTAATTGTTCTTGGTAGTCACATTTATTTCACGTACGCCAAACACAATCTTCGTGTCTTTGTCAAAAATAGTAAAATACTAAATCTAAAGGGGTAAGCTCAATTACTCACTATTGAAGGGGGTAAACTCAATTACCAATTAGTGATGAGGGAGTAAGCTCAAAAAACCCAAATAAATTTCATTAAGAGTCAAATTCCAAAATAATTTGAAACTCTTGGTGTGTCCCTGAATAAGATAGGTTTCAATCAAATTATTTACATTCAAATGAGTTTGACTGTGATATGAGGAAAACAATTACCACCTAGAGTATGTGAAGCCTTTCAACAAAAAAAAAAAAGAGTATGTGAAGCCAAAATTTGTTTAAATGAAAATCAGACCGAAGATTTGTAACTAATATTTGTAGTTTACCTATTTTAAAGTTTATTTTAGATGTAAAAGAAAAACCTATATAGTTGATAGTAATTTTGGTTTTTGGTAGATTCTTTATATGAATCCTCCAATAACCTCACAACGGTTTCATTATCGATCCCATTACGAGAAATCAAAAAATATTCAATGTCACCTGAATATACTAAATTTTGTAATTTTATCAATTTTTGTTTATCTTAGCTCTCTTAAATTCGTAATCAAACAAACCCTTTAGAAAGCAAACAGCCCTTTCTCTATACTTCCAATGGGTATCAACTATCAAGGAAGGACTCTAATACCATTATCCAAGTTAAAACCAATGTGTGAAGGCAAGATTGTTCAAATAATTCAACATGGGTTGTCGAAGGGGTAGGCCCAAATCTAATATGCAAGAATTTTAATGAAAAGGCGTAAAGATGTGTAAGACAATCTAACGTATCCCACAAAAACAATTTTATGAAACAGCTAATGACTGATATCCGAACAAATTAGGCTTCAAAGTTGAGCAATTCAGTTATTCAAATCATTGCATAATACGAAAACATCACCAATTTGACATGAAGCTTCCAAGGTAATCAAAACAACTATGGTAGCCTAAGCTACGACCAGAGGTACGGAAGGAGTCCCGGCGAAAACTAGTTGTGCTCAAGCCAACGAAACCAGCCCTGGTAGCGAAAGCAACGACCAGGGGTTTAAGGAGAAGTCCTAGTGGTTTGGGTAAGAATCAAAGAGGAGGAAGTCCTCTGAACCTCAATTCCCAGAAAATAGTGTAGATTCCCAAGTCTTTTCATAGCAAATTCCTTAGTCAAAGCATCAAGAAGTTGATCAAGCAAAAATTATGATGTTCTAGTGAGTATGATATTATCCACATAAAGGAGGAGAACCATCATTTTACCAGCAGATTGTAACACAAACATGGAGGTGTCAGATGCACTCTTGATGAATCCTCAATTTTGAAGGTAAGTAACAATTCTTGTGAACCAAGCTCTTAGAGCCTGCTTAAGGCAGAGCTTTGTGTAAATGACATACAAAGTCAGGACACTGAGAATCAACAAACCCTGGTGGTTGTTTCATATAAAAGTCATATGTGGCACTCTAAGTGTTAGAGATTGAGTGTCCCATTGGAGATGTTCTAAGTGTCACTTTAAAATTTAAACCAATAGAAATATTTTCTTTTCAACTAACTTTTCCATATTCAATCTAAGAGTGACATGTGTATTAAGTAGAGAGATTTTATAGATCTCCATTGTAGACCAAAAAAATTTAGAGTGTCTCTATATTGACACTTAGGAAAGAGTAACTTTATTTGACACTTTACAACTAGACTTTAGAGTTTTTGTTAGAGTGTCCCATTGGAGATGCTCTATATGCACTTCTTTAAAACTAAATGAACTTTGGGCCTGTGGGCATGTGCCCCCACGACCCCCTTAGTAGGCTCGCCCTTGATAATAGATGAGAACTTTTGGATTAGATTTTTTTTTTTGCTTTTTTTTTGGCTTTTTATCCTATAATAACAGTACAGAGGATTAGATGTGAGATTAGGTGTTGTTTTTTGGACCCCAAACCCAAAACTTATGAATAATTATCCATATTCTTTTAAACTTTACTTATCATTACCTATAATATTTTGACTAACTTCTAGTTAAAAGAAAAAGTTACTCGTTTATTTGGTTATTATGAATAATATTTTGACCAAACAACCATTTTTTAATATTTGTTATTTTGTCACAAACACTGTACCAAGAGAATGTCATGGCTATTTCAACAAAAAAAAAAAAGAGAATGTCATGGCATGTTATATTTGAATCGTGAACTATGTAAAGGATAAGTGAAAAAATATTGGCCATGTCGAAAAGCAACTACAAAGATTCCCTCAACTACTGATGGCAAAGTCTTCGAATCGATTAGGCATGATATATTAAAATCTTGTAAGATCACTCATAACTTAATAATCCATATTCTTGATACGAACTGACCAGGAGATATTCTTGTATCACTTTTTTTATTACTTTCAACTGAAGTATATAATGTTTATGTAGTCAAGGAACAAAAAACAGCCACAACCTCTTTCTCCCATAAAGTTAAACACCACACGTTTTCACTTTTAATTAGCTTCATGCATTAAATGGAGGTTTTCTCTTTGCTAGGTTTTGAAATTGGTGAGTTTAGGATGTTAAATCAATATGTCTTTCCATATACGATGTTTTTTTATTCGAATTGTCCACTGTATACCACTTCCACAGTTTGTCTCCTTAACTGTGATAGGAAAACATGACAAAGATGGTAAAATGACTTTTCAGCAGCAGGACTTGATCCATGGTATACCAAAACTGGTGCACAGTATGAATAGAACATTCTCACATCTGTCTTTCTTACTTCCCATTTATAGGAAAACAGAGTAGATATGAAATATCAAAGAAGATCAAGAAGAATCTTTCCTTTTCTCGACCAACCCATACAATAAGCAAGAGTTACAATCTAATGACAAACTTTATTTGTATTTGTCATTGTAATATACTCATCCATTACCCGAAATACTCTTAAGAAGTTTATAAAATTTTGGCAAACAAAATAAACTAAAAGAAGTAGAAGCAATAGTCGTGGCACTATATCTCTAACGTTATTGTAAATTTCAAAAACAAATTAGTCAATCTATTTGTGGAAGCAAAACAAAATAAACTAAAATGCAGTTATGAAGCTACAAATTCATCATGAACATATGGCAAAGTAGCAAAGAACCTCTTAGAGTTTTTCGATTTAATTTTTTTCCTTTGAGAACAATGAAATCAAGACTCTGGATGTAAAGATGCTAGCAGCAAGAAAACTTGATGACCGGGAAGTCCGAGTTAGACATAAAACAAATACTCTGAAATCAAAGCAATATTCGGCCAGCAATCTGGAAAAAAAATAGTGATATTCTTGTTTTGTACTAGAAGCTATATCAGGAAAGATAGTCATCAATTAATCAGAAGTAACACTACAAATTATCGACTTATTCGCCATAGGTATGAAAGATGCGACTCAAATTTGATCTTTAAGAACCGAACTAGCCAGATAGATGGATTGGACGAGAGACTTTCGAGATAAGTTCTATTAGCTATGAAGATCAGAGAAGAGTGCAAAGGAAAACCAGAAACCCTGGGTGCTGTTAGATCTGCATCCTGAATCCAAATCATCAAACATATTGCACCACCTACAAAAACCAATAAAAAAGTTGAAAGCACTTGATGAAAGAAAAAGAGAAGGAACTCAGATGAGGCCTCGTAGCTTTTCGCGTATCCTGTGTCTTTCGATTAATAAGCGTGTAGATGCATAACCATAAACACAAACATAATTTGGAAGTATTACAAAATGATTCAAAGATGTCTGTTAGTTGCTTGAGACGAGCAATTTGGCCTCTATTGTCTTTGCCGATAACCAATGGGAGAGCATTGATCAATGAATTTTGCTAGATCTTAACCATCTTCAGTTCATGCTGCTAGTTTGGTGCTAGGAAACTTAAAAAGTACATGGAAGACCTCGACTTATAATTATTGCTTGAGTCCAATTCCTGGAGTAGCAGAAAATTTTAGATTTTTGAGCTGCTCCACAGAGAGCAAATTTACAAGCAAGGAAATAACGCCATCGCTAGGGGAAAATTCTCTTTCACGCATCTTCTGAAGCATTTGCAATGCCTCATCAACCTTATGCTTTTTAAGCAAACACAGAATGATGGTATCATAAGTGATGCAATCGGGTAAGCAACCCTTCCCTTCCATTTCACTGATCAATTTGTAAGCCTCGGACAACTTCCCGTTCTTGCAATGACAATTAACCATTGTAGTATATGTTACAACGTCAGGCACTAATCCTTTGTTTGAAATTTTATCAAATAATTTTTCCGCATTTTCATATTTTTCCGCCTTGACCAATCCATCAATTAGAGTACTATAAATTTCAATACTACCTTTAAAGCCACTACCCTCCATTAACTGAAATATCTCCATTGCCGTATCAATATCTTGGTTCTTACAAAGGCCATTAAACAATGAGCCAATTGTAACTAGATCAGGAGTTAGCCCACGCGTTTGCATCTCAATAAACAACTTCTTTGCAGTTCCAAGTCTTCCACCCGTGCCATGTCCAGCTATTAGTATATTGTACGTGATTTCAGTGGGTTTACATCCCTTCTTTTTCATTTTTTCTAAAAGTTGCATAGCTTCGTCCAACCTGTAACTTTTGCAGTAACCATCTATCAAAGTACTGTACGTGACGTCACTGGGTTCCAACCCTGTATCTACCACTGACTCAAACAATTTCACTGCCTCTTCCAGTTGACCTGTCAAACATAAGCCATTAATCATCGAGTTGAATGTAACTAAATTAGGTTGTGCTCCCAATTTAGGCATTAATTGAAATAACTCCCAAGCATCTTTCATCATCCCTTCTTTACATATGGAATCAACTAAGATATTGAACGTCACTACGTCGGGTGAAATCCCATGTTCCACCATTTGGTCAAAAACTGTTCTTGTTTTCTTCCACTGTCCACATTGACAAAGACCATGGATTAGTGAACTATAAGTCACCACATCTGCTGTAATTCCTTGACTATGCATTTGGTCAAAGAGACTAACTGCTTCACTTAACTGTCCACATTGGCAAAAACCATGGATTAGTGAATTATAAGTCACCACATCTGCTGTAATTCCCCGACTATGCATCTGGTCAAAGAGACTAACTGCTTCACTTAACTGTCCACATTGGCAAAAACAATGGATTAGTGAATTATAAGTTATCACATCCGCTATAATTCCACGACTAGACATTTCTTCAAAGAGACTAACTGCTTCAGTTAACTGTCCACATTGACAAAGACCATGGATTAGTGAACTATAAGTTACCACGTTCGCTGTAATTCCTCGAATATGCATCTGGTCAAAGAGACTAACTGCTTCACTTAACTGTCCACATTGGCAAAGCCCGTGGATTAGTGAACTATAAGTCACAACGTCCGTTGTAATTCCTCGACTATGCATCTGGTAAAATAGACTAACTGCCTCATTGAATTGGCTTAATTTGCAAAGAGCATCTATTATCACACTGTATGTAACAACATTAGGAGACAAATTCCATATCTTTACCATCTTGGTTTGGAATTCGATAGCAAGACCCACTTCACCAATTCTACAAAGGCCAGTTATGAGAGTTCCGCATGTAACAATATCGGGTTGAATCCCATAGTCAGTCATTTTATCGAACACTTCAAGGGCATCACCAATCTTCTTCTCTAAACACAGCCCTTTAATAAGTGTACTGTAAGTGATCAAATTAGGCTCATAACCACTCTTTAGACATTTTCCCATAACAGACAATGCATAGTTTACCTGCCCTAATTGACAGCAACAGTTGATCAAAATATTAAATGTGAACAAATCAACTTGGATTCCAACCGAAATCATCTTTTTATAGAGGGTAAACACATCTGGGTAGGATCTAGCTTTGGCAAGTGAACTCAATATTTGAGTAAAGGTAGAGGTAGAAGGAATTGGTTTAATGGAAACCAATTTATCAAAGTAAACTAGGGCATTATGAAGATTCTTAATATTCCCAGACTTACATTGATCTATTACATAACTTTCAAATTGGGTAGGGTTTGCTTTAGCTGAAGAAGAAGAAGAAGAATGACAATAACTTAACAAAATCTTTTCAAATTGGGAATGATTAAAGGAAAAAACTACAGCAGCTAGTCTTTTGGAGAGGACTTTCATTTTGTTCTTACCAAGGAAACTGGAACTATTCACAATTGGCCTTCCCCATCTTACACTTCAACGGATAATTGTTATGCGGTTTGTTTTCCTAGTGAGAGTGTTTGATATTAATTTTAAATGTTACTCCATAAAACTGAGTAACTACTGTATCTATTTTAACAAAATGCCATTAAGGATAATAAAGGCGACTGGCAAGAAGGGATCAACAACATCAATACCACTTCCAACACCAGACCAGACCCCAACATCCTCAACCTCTTTCATAACTCCATCTCCCCTGATCAGAACCATATGCTCACTGTTGTCCCCGATCACGAAGAGATTAACAGAGCTATTAAGGGTCTTAAAAAAGAAGCGGCCCCTCTGGGTCCGATGGTTATCCCCCTTTCTTTTTCCAGTCTAATTGAGACACGGTGAGCCCGGACATTCACAACTTAGTCCATAACTTCTTTATCTCAGCAGATTTACCCCTTGAAGCTAATCATACTCACATCCGTCTTATCCCGAAAACAGCTACCCCGCAGTCCCCGGCTGACTATAGACCTATTAGCCTCCTTAATACCACTTATAAGATCATTACTAAGATCCTGGCTGATAGACTTAAATACACTTTATCTCCTATTATTACCCCTTTCCAAGCTGCTTACATTCTTGGGAGACAAATTTCGGATAACATTATCATTGGCCAAGAGATTATTCATTCCCTTAAGAAAATGAAAGGTGCTACAGGGTATTTTGGACTTAAGCTAAACATGTCCAAAGCATTTGATAGGATTGAATGGAATTTTCTGACTGATATTATGGCGAAGCTAGGCTACTCTGATCACTGGATCAAGATGATTAACACCTGCGTCTCCACCTCATCCATGGTTGTACTTGTCAATGGTCGCCCGAGAGACACGTTTTACCCTTCGAGAGGTATTAGACAGGGCGACCCGCTATCCTCGTTTCTTTTCACTTTAGCCATGGAAGGTCTCAGTCGTCTTATTGCAGCTGACCATGATACAGGCAAGTTCAAAGGTTTCCCCACCAACAAGCCTAACCTAGTCATCTCTCGCCTCCTCTTTGCGGATGATTGCATCATCTTTGGCAGGAATTCTCTCGACAACATTCACACCCTCAAAGCCACCCTTAAAACCTTTTGTGACTCCTCCGGTCAAATGATCAACTATAACAAATCCAATATTTTTTTACTCCAAGAACTCGCACCCTAAATTCAAGCGGATCATCATGCGCTCTCTCAAAGTTAAATATGCCTCCACCTCTGAGAAATACCTGGGAGCGCAGCTTTTCATTGGAGCTCAGAAGAAAAAGGTTTTCAATGACATCATCCATCAAATCAAGAACAAACTAGAGAAATGGAACCACTCGTTCCTTTCCCAAGCTGGGCGCACTGTTGTCATTTCGACAATAGCTGCTGCCGTACCCTGATACCAAATGCAATGCTTTGCAATTCCCAAAGACACAAGCAAATGCATTTCGACTGTCCAAAAGTCGTTCTGGTGGGGTAGGTTTAGAGGCATATGCACCAAATCTTGGTCTGCTATTTGTCTCCCAAAGCACATGGGTGGTCTTGGTATTCATCTCCCCGAACTCGATAACATATCTATGTTAAGTAAGTTAGCCTGGAGAATCATAGCTGAACCTAAAGCCATGTGGGTCCAATTCTTAAAAGCTAAATACTTCCCGCACACGGAGAACCCAGGCCCTGCTAAATCTCATCACTCTTGGCAATGAAAAACCATCAGAAAACACCTAAATAATATTGAAGAGTTTACTACATGGGAAGTTCACAATGGAGATAAGATTAATAAATGGGAAGACAAGTGGATCCCCTCTCTCAGCAACCCTCCGAGCAATAATCATCGATCTAATCTTACAAAGGTCTCTCAACTGATCTCGAATAATGACTGGAACGAGGACATGCTGAATAACAACTTTGACGATGCTACCAAGAACCTTATCAAAACTATCCCTATTAATGAAGATGGTGAAGATCAGAAGAAATGGATCCTTACAGATTCAGGTAAGTTCACGGTTAAATCTATGTATAATCATCTTGTACCAGTACGAACTCCCCTATGCCCCAGTCGCCCAACTGGAAGTTTATTTGGTATATCCCTACTGTGCCTAGAATACAAATTTTCATCTGGAAAATTTGCTCCAAAGCTCTTCCGGTGAGAGCGAGAATAGGTCAATATATTGACAATAATCTGAATTACCCTAACTGCAATGAAATTGAATCTATAGAACATGCTCTTTTACACTGCCCTTTAGCTAGAAACGTGTGGTTCTACTTCAATATCATCTCCATTAATATTACATCAGTGATGGACTGGATCTTCTCTTGGGAGAATGCTTCGAACAAAGGTAAAACGGAAAGTAACATTCACTATGCTACCATCTTATGGATAATATGGAAAACCAGATATGACCACTGCTTTCAACATGAAATCAACTCTATTACTACAATCATAACCATGATTAAAAACTTCCCGAAAACAATTCCCCCGCTGGAAAACAATAAATCTATCCTTCAAAATAGATGGCAACCCCCAGAACAGTCCTGCTTAAAAATAAACGTAGATGCTTCCTTTATAAATGTTGAATCTGTAACAGGTACCAGCTTAATAATACATAATTCGAACTCGAAATTCATAGAAGCCCACGCAACTACTATTAGAAGTTGAACCAGTGAGGAAAGCGAAGCCATAGCTATCCTGAATGGACTGTTATGGGCAGAAGCAAAAAAATATAACGACATCAATATCATCAATAACATAAAGAATGGCAGGCAAGGAATTCAATGGCAATCCAAAATTCACATCCTTTATCAAGTAAAAAAGAGGCTGCAAAAGGTGCAATTCAAACACACGATCAGGAAATACAACGCTCCTGTAGACAAGCTAGCGAAATGGACTAGGTTAAAGAATAGAACGAAGACTTGGCATAATGTTCCCTGTTTTCTTGTTAATCTGTATTGTAAGAATGTTTTAATTTCTTAATATTAGAGGAATTGTTTCAACAAAAAATAAAAATAAAAAAATACTGTATCTATTTTAACATTAAAATATTTAAATATTAATATTTCATATTAATTCATTAAGCTTATGAGTTTTTTTTTCAGAGTACAAGCCAAACTTTCATTAATAAGTGATAACGATCACGAAGTTACATTGTACATAATTCTTATTTCTCTCCTCAACTTCATAAGAGTTACATAAGATAAGTACATAGTACTTTCAAATGTAAAGTGCCTCACGAAGGGACAAAAATTGACATGACACCGACGCAAAAAAGACCCTAAAGGTCGACAAAGATTGAAAAAGAACTAAAACAAACACCGCCTTTTTCACCGGAAACCACCAACATCGCCGGAAAACCTCCACTGTCGCCGGAGAACCACCACCGTCGTTGGAAAACC